>ML342012.1:0-76898 GCA_005239505.1 Nicotiana paniculata
CGGGTGTCTCCTTTTGCGTATTTTTCGACGTATTTGCATCCTTTTAGCTCCGTTTCCATCTCCGCTTCACCTACGCATGAAATAAACTCCATTAAGCACATAACTAGTGTATTTTTATCATTAAAGTGCATAAAATGTAAGGTATATCACATGTTAAACTATGCAATTTAGTCTCGCATCACGTGTGCCCAGAATTGAATTTCGAGGTCCCGAGCCCGAGAAATGAATTTTTGAAAGAAACTATTTTACTGAAATTATAAGAGTCTTTGGAAATTTGATTATATTTGAAATTGATGGTTTCAGACTCGTATTTTGGTTTCGGAGCCTGGTACAGGTTTAATATAGTATTTGAGTGATGCCTGTAAAATTTGGTAAGAAACGGAGGTCATTTGACGTGATTCGGACCCATAGTTATGAAATTTGAAACTTTGAAAGTTTTGAGATTTTTCTTTGAATTCTATGCTAAATTCGTTGTTTAAGATGTTATTTTGGCAATTTGATCGCACGAGTAAGTCCGTAGGTTGTTTATAAGGTTGTATGCATGTTTGGTTTGGAGCCCCGAGGGCTTGGGTGAGTTTCGTGTAGGCTCCGGGGTGTTTAGAATTGGAAAATCACTGGTGGTGCACTAGTTCTGGTATGCTCGCACCTGCGGGCCTAGGGCCACAGGTGCGGACCCTCAGCCGCAGGTGCGGTCCAGCCCAGCCCGCCCCCTTTTCTGCAAGTGTGATCAGTTTTCCGCAGAATCGGATAAACCTTCGCAGGTGCGACCCTCATTGGCCTTGCCCATTTTCGCAGGTGCGACTATCTTTTCCGCACCTGCGCTTGGTCGGGTAGTGAGTTTTAAGTTAGAGCTTCAGCCGAATTCTTTTTCATATCTTCACAAAAATAGAAGACCAACGACGATTTTCTCAAAAGATTTCTTCCCAAATCATGGGTAAGTGTCCACTAACTAATTTCCTTCAACTTTCTAATGATTTTCATCAACTTTTGTCAACAATTCTAGGGTTTTAATGGTAGAAAATTGGGAATTTGGGTAGAGTTAAGGCTTTTTGAAGAATTGGAATTTAGACCTCGTTTTGAGGTCGGATGTCGAAACTAATAAAATATTCGGACTCATGGGTGAATGGGTGATCGGGTTTTGGTCCGAACCTCGTAATTTGACCAAGCGGGCCTGGGGTCAAGTTTTGACTTTTTAGGAAGAATGATAAAAAATTCATAATTAAGTACTGGGGTTGAATTATTTAGCATTTATCGATATTATTAAGGTAATTATGTCTAAATACAATTGAGTTGGAGGAGAATTCTAAGGGGAAAGCGGTAATTGAGGCTTGAGTTGGTCGTGGAATTCGAGGTAAGTGTTTGGCTTAACCTTAGCTTGAGGGAATAGGTGTTGTGTCCTATTTGCTATGTGTAAGTATCATGTTCCACGTACAGGCGAGGTGACGAGTACCTATGCGTTGGTGTCAAGCATGACCATGAGTCGAATATTGTGATTTATGTGGCTTTTCGTTAAGTAATACTTGAGTTTCACTTTATAGCTATCCATGTTGGTGGAAATTCCTGGATACTGAACAATGTTGAGTATTGGTTTTAGTTGAATATTTCTATGTGAAGTTATGTACTAAGTGAGATTGGTTATAGTTGTTTCCCTTGCCGGGATGGTATTGATTCCACTATTGGCTCCCTTGCCGGGACGTTATGGTTTTATTTTTGTTTACTCCGTTAATTTCCTTGTTGGTTTGCTGTCATTTGATATGTTTCGGTGAGGAAGAGTGTAAAAGCACGAAGGGTGATATCGTGTGTGAGATTGTGAGTGAATGTTAATGCGCGAAGGGTGATGTCGTGCCGATATTGTGATTGTAAAAGCATAAAGGGTGATGTTGTGCCATCATATGAGTGATAATGCACGAATGATAATGTCGTGCCATGATTATGTGAGGTAAAAGCACGAAGGGTGATGTCGTGATGAATATATTGATTCTGATGGTGAGGACGAGAGTAAAAGAACGAAGGGTGATGTCGTGCACTTGCTTTTGTGTTACTATTTCTGTTGCTTAAATTGATATCTAATTTGTGCTTTATCTCGTTATTTCCATTATTTGATATTTCCTCACCTCAGCATGTTCCCCTTTCCTTTATGCCCAACTGCTTATTTCTCGTTGTTATTATTTTCTCCGTATATTGTTAATCTGCACAGGTTGATTTGGTTGTCGTGTCCTAGCCTCGTCACTACTTCGCCGAGGTTAGGCTCGACACTTACTCAGTACATGGGGTCAGTTGTACTGATGCTACACTCTGTACTTTTGTGCAGATCCCGGTACTGGACTCTTCAGATCTTAGATTAGGGTTGCTGCCTTCAGTCCAGTGGAGACTCTGAGGTAGTTCTGTAGACGTCCGCAGGCCTTGGCGTCCCCTCCTATTTCATTTATATTCTGTTCTTATTTACTTCTAAGACATATGTATACTTATATTTTGTTCAAACTCCTATTTGTAGTATTCGTAGACAACCCGTGATATTATGACACTTGTCCTGGGAGTACTTTGGTTCCAGATTTCGTATTAGTATCATATCAAGTTATTGAATCATATTATCTCGTATTTTATATTCAGTGATTTTATTATAAAGTCTGGTAAAACTGATAAAGATAAAGAAATAAGGTAGTCAGAAATTTTGGCTTGCCTAGCAGGGTTAATGCTAGTGCCATCACGGTCCCGACGGTGAGAAATTATGGTCGTGACAAGTTGGTATCATAGCACTAGGTTGCTTTGGTCTCACAATTCACGGACAAGCTTAGTAGAGTCTGAGGGATCGGTACGGAGTTGTCTGTGCTTATCCCCCAGAGGCTACAGAGTTTAGGAAGGACTTCACCTCTATTCTTCTCTGTCGTGCGATTTGATGTCTCAAAACTAACTGAATTTCTACTCTATTCTCTCGCAGATGACGAGAACACGTGCTTCTTCATCCACTGATCAGCAGCTCGAGTCTCCTGTTGCAGCTCCTACGAGGGGCCGGGGACGAGGCTTAGGCCGTGCTAGAGGCCGAGGCAGGGGCAGAGCTCAGCCCAGAGTGGTAGCCCTGGTAGCGGAGCCTCAGGTAGAGTTTGCTGATGAGGTTCCTGCCCAGACAGTCCCGGTTGGGCCAGCTCAGGTTCCCGAGGGGTTCATTGCCACCCAGTACTCCAGGATGCCCTGGTACGTCTAGTGGGCCTCATGGAGAGTGTCGCTCAGGCATGTTTGCTTCCTGCAGCACCAGCCGTCTATCACTTCCCACCGAGCGAGAGGGGGTGAGGAAATTTATTGAGGGACTAGCTCAGCCGATCAGATTGCAAATGGCCAAGGAGACAGGGAGTGAGATTTCTTTCCAGGATGCAGCCAATGTAGCCAGACGAGTTGAGATGGTTCTGTTGTAGGGGGGTGGTCAGGGGTCTGACAAGAGACCCCGTCATTTTGGCAGGTTCAATGGTGTCTCATCTGGAGGCAGGGATTCTTTTAGAAGGGGCCATCCTCCTAGGCCGTTTCATTCGGCACTTCAGGTTTCTCGCAATGCTCCAGGTGGTCGTGGTTCTCATATACAGTATTCTGATTAGTTGCCCTACAGTTCACCATCAACTCCTATCAGTGCACCGCCGCTTCAGAGTTTTCAAGGTGGTTACTCAGGTCGTCAGGGTCAGCAGCCTCTATAGTCGAGGGCTTGTTATACTTGTGGTGATCAGAGGCACATTGCTAGATTTTTCCCTCGAGCCTCGAGCAGTTCTCAGCACCAGGGTTCTCGTGCTATGGTTCTCGCACTAGGTGATCCACCACTCGCTCAGCCAGCTAGAGGTGGGGGTCAAGGTGTTTGAGGTGGATGTCAGGTAGTTAGAGGTGGATGCTAGGCTACTGGGGGTAGAGGTCAGCCAACAGGAGGCCGTCCCAGGGACGTAATTCAGATGGGTGGGCCCAGCCCAGATGTTATGCTATTGCAGCCAGACCTAAGGTTAAGGCCTCCGATGCAGTTATCACAGGTATGGTTTCAATTTGCAGCAGGGATGCTTCGGTTTTATTCGATTCGGGGTCCACATTTTCCTATTTGTCATCTTATTTTGCTTCTTATTTGGTTATGCCTCGTGATTCTCTGAGTACTCCTGTATATGTGTCTACACCGGTGGGTGATTCTATTGTGGTAGATCGCGTCTACCATTCGTGTGTAGTGGTTATTGGTGGTCTTGAGACTAGTGTAGATCTTCTACTTCTTGATATGGTAGATTTTCATGTTATTTTGGGGATGGATTGGCTGTCGCCTTATCAAGCCATACTGGATTGTCATTCCAAGACCATGGCCTTAGCATTGCTGGGGTTGCCTCGACTGGAGTGGAGAGGGACTCTTGGCCATTCTTCCAGCAGGTTTATCTCATATATGAAATCTCGGTGTATGGTCGAAAAAGGGTATTTGGCCTATTTAGCCTATATTCACGATTCTAGTGCTGAGGTTCCTTCTATGGAGTATGTGCCTATTGTCTGAGAGTTTCCAGAGGTGTATCCTGCAGACCTGCTGGGTATGCAACCCGACAGGGATATTGACTTTTGCATTTAGTTGGCTCCGGGCACTCAGCCCATTTCTATCCCGCCATATCGTATGGGCCCGCCAGAGTTAAAGGAGTTGAAAGAACAGTTGCAGGATTTGCTTGATAAAGGCTTCATTAGGCCTAGTGTCTCATCTTGGGGTGCGCCGGTGTTGTTTGTTAATAAGAAGGATGGGTCGGTGAGGATGTGTATAGATTATCGGCAATTGAACAAGGTTACAATCAAGAACAAGTATCCATGCCGAGAATTGATGATTTGTTTTATCAGCTTCAGGGTGCCAAGGTATTTTCGAAGATTGATTTGAGATTTGGATACCACTAGTTGAGGATTAGGGCATCCGATTTCCCTAAGACAACTTTTCGCACTCGGTACGGGCATTATGAGTTCTTAGTGATGTTATTCGGGTTGAAAAATGCCCCAGCTGCTTTTTTGGACTTGATGAACCGAGTGTTCAGGCCTTATTTAGATTCCTTTATGATTGTCTTCATTGATGATATTCTTATTCATTCCCGCAGCCAGGAGGAGCATGAGCAGCACCTTCGAGTCGTTCTCTAGACTCTGAAGGACAATCAGTTGTATGCCAAGTTTTTGAAATGTGAGTTTTGGTTGAGTTCAGTTGAATTTTTGGGTCATGTTGTATCAACAGAGGGTATTCAGGTGGATCCCAAGAAGATTTCAGCGGTCAAGAATTGGCCTAGACCCAAATTAGCCACAGAGATCCGGATTTTCTTGGGTTTGGCGGGCTATTATCGTCGGTTCGTGGAGGGGTTTTCATCTATTGCAGCCCCGATGACCAGGTTGACTTAGAAGGGTGCCCAGTTCAGGTGGTCAGAGAAGTGTGAGGCGAGCTTCCAGATGCCCAAGACAGCTTTAGCTACGACGTCGGTGTTGGTTTTGCCCACAGGTTCAGGGCGATATATTGTGTATTGTGATACATCTCGGGTTGGACTTGGTGCAGTGTTGATGCATGATGGCAAGGTTATTGCATATGCTTCACGTCAATTGAAGATCCACGAGAAGAAATATCCAGTTCATGATTTAGAGCTAGCAGCCATTGTTCACGCGCTGAAGATTTGGAGGCATTATCTATATGGCGTGTCATGTGAGGTGTTCACAGATCACAAGAGTTTGCAATATTTGTTAAAACATAAAGAGCTAAATTTGAGGCAGAGGAGATGGTTGGAGTTGTTGAAAGACTATGACATCACTATCTTATATCATTCGGGGAAGGCCAACGTGGTGACCGATGCTTTAAGTAGGAAGTCAGCTAGTATGGGTAGTCTTGTATATATTCCGGTCGGAGAGAGACCGCTTGCTTTGGATGTTCAGGCCTTAGCCAATCGGTTCATGAGATTGGATGTTTCTGAGACCGTCCGTGTTCTAGCTTATAAATTTGCTCGTTCTTCATTATTTGACCGTATTCGAGATCGGCAGTATGATGATCCTCATTTGTGTGTCCTTAGGGACACGGTGCGCCACGGTGGTGACAAGTAGGTTACTGTTGGTGATGATGAAGTTTTACGGATGCATGGTCGTATTTGTGTGCCCAATGTGGATGGACTTCATGAGTTGATTTTCGAGGAGGCCCATAGTTCCCGGTACTCCATTCATCTGGGCACCGCAAAGATGTATTAGGATTTGCGGCAGCACTATTGGTAGAGGAGGATGAAGAAGGATATTGTGGCATATGTAGCTCGGTGTATGAATCATCAGGAGGTTAAGTACGAGCATCAAAGGACTGGTGGATTGCTTCAGCAGATTGAGATTCCCAAGTGGAAGTGGGAGCGTATCACCATGGATTTCGTTGTTGGGCTTCCACGGACTCAGAGGAAGTTCGATGCAGTATGGGTTATTGTGGATAGGCTGACCAAGTCAATACGTTTCATCCCTGTGGCAGTTTCACATTCTTCGGAGAGGTTGGCAAAGATCTAGATTAGGGAGATTATTTATCTTTATGGTGTGCCCGTGTCTATTATTTCTGACTGAGGTACGCAGTTTACCTCGCATTTCTAGAGGGCAGTTCAGTGTGAGTTGGCCACGAGAGTTGAGTTGAGCACAATGTTTCATCCTCAGACGGACGGATAGTTCGAGCGTACTATTCAAATTTTGGAGGATATGCTACGAGCCTGTGTCATTGACTTTGGAGGTTCTTGGGATCAGTTCTTGCCATTAGCTGAGTTTTCCTACAATAATAGTTATCAGTTGAGCATTCAGATGGCTCCCTACGAGGCCTTATATGGTAGGTGGTATCGGTCGCCGGTTGGGTGGTTAGAGCCAGGAGAGGCTCGGTTGTTGGGTACAGACTTAGTGCAGGATGCCTTGGATAAGGTTAAGATCATACAGGATAGACTTCGTACAACTCAGTCCAAGCAGAAGAGTTATGCCGACCGCCGAGTTGGTGATGTAGCATTCATGGTCGGGGAGCGGGTGTTGCTTCGGGTGTCGCCCATGAAGTGCGTGATGAGGTTTGGAAAGAAGGGCAAGTTAAGCCCTAGGTTCATTGGTCAGTTTGAGATTCTTGATAGAGTGGGAGAGGTGGTTTACAAACTTGCGTTGCCACCGAATTTATCAGTTTTGCATCCAGTGTTTCCTGTGTCAATGCTTCAGAAGTATCACGGCGATCAAGCCCATGTGTTAGACTTCAGAAGTGTCCAGTTGGACAAGGATTTGACCTATGAGGAGGAATCGGTAGCTATTCTAGACCGGCAGATTCGTCAGTTGAGATCGAAGAGTTATCCTTCGGTTCGTGTTCAGTGGACAGATCAGCCTGCTGAGCACTACCTGGGAGTCCGAGTCCGATATGCGGAGCCGATATCCCTATCTTTTCCCCGATTCAGGTACTTTTTTATATCCATTCGAGGACGAACATTTGTTTTAGAGGTGGAGAACGTGATGACCCAAAAAGTCATCTCTCGTTTTATAAGTCACAACTTTGTTCCGAGGCCTTGAAACCTCCTTTTATCTCACCTCGTTTTGCGTGCACAGCCCGGGCGTATATCCGGGAAGCTTTTATATGAATAACTGAGAAAAATGCTAATTTTGCCTTTAATATTAAATTTAAGTTGACTTCGGTCAACATGGTCAGTAAACATACCCGGACCCGTGATTTGACGGTCCCGGAGGGTCCGTAGGAAAATATGGGACTTGGGCGTGTTCCCGAAATTGGATTCCGAGGTCTCGAGCCCGAGAAGTGAATTTTTGAAAGAAATTATTTTACTGAAATTATAAGCGTCTTTGGAAATTTGATTATATTTGAAATTGATTGTATCGGGCCCGTATTTTGGTTCCGGAGCCTGGTACAATTTTAATATAGTATTTGAGTGATGCCTGTAAAATTTGGTAAGAAATCGAGGTCATTTGACGTGATTCAGACCCGTAGTTGTGAAATTTGAAACTTTGAAAGGTTTGAGATTTTTCTTTGAATTCTATGCTAAATTCGTTGTTTAAGATGTTATTTTGGGGATTTGATCGCATGAGTAAGTCTGTAGGATGTTTTTAAAGTTGTGTGCATGTTTGGTTTGGAACCCCGAGGGCTCGGGTGAGTTTCGGGTGCGGACCTTCAGCCGCAGGTGCGGTCCAGCCCAGCCTTCCCCCTTTTCGCAGGTACGATAAGTTTTACGCAGAAGCGGATAAACCTCCGCAGGTGCGTTCCTCAGTGGACTTACCCATTTCCGCAGGTGCGACCCAAGCACCGCAGGTGCGAGGGTCGGGCAGTGAGTTTTAAGTTAGAGCTTCAGCCGAACTCTTTTTTATTTCTTCACAAAAATAGGAGAACAAGGGAGATTTTCTCAAGAGATTTTCTTCCCAAATCATAGTTAAGTGTCCACTAACTAATTTCCTTCAACTTTCTAATGATTTTCATCAACTTTTATCAAGAATTCTAGGGTTTTAATGGTACAAAATTGGGGACTTGGATAGAGTTAGGGCTTTTTGAATAATTGGAATTTAGACCTCGTTTTGAGGTCGGATTTCGAAATTAATTACATATTCGGGCTCGTGGTTGAATGGGTGATCGGATTTTGGTCCGAACCTTTGTGTTTTGACCAAGCGGGCCGGGGGTCAATTTTTGACTTTTTAGTAAGAATGATAGGAAATTCATAATTAAGCATCGGGGTGAATTATTTAGCATTTATTGATATTATTAAGCTAATTATGTCTAGATATAATTGAGTTGGAGGCGAATTCTAAGGGGAGAGCGGTAATAGAGGCTTGAGTTGGTCGTGGAATTCGAGGTAAGTGTTTGGCTTAACCTTAGCCTGAGGGAATATGTGTTATGTCCTATTTTCTATGTGTAAGTATCATGTTCAACGTACAGGCGAGGTGACGAGTAACTATAAGTTGGTGTCAAGAATCCCCGTGAGTCGAATATTGTGATTTATGTGGTTTTTCGTTAAGTAATACTTGAGTTTCACTTTGTAGATATCCATGTTGGTGGAAGTTCCTGGATATTGAACAGTGTTGAGTATTGGTTTTAGTTGAAGATTTCTATGTGAAGTTATGTACTAAGTGAGATTGGTTATAGTTGTTTCACTTGCCGGGATGGTATTGATTCCACTGTTGGCTCCCTTGCCAGGACATTATGGTTTTATTTTTGTTTACTCCGTTAATTTCTTTGTTGGTTTGCTGTCATTTGATGTGTTTGGGTGAGGAAGAGTGTAAAATCACGAAGAGTGATGTCGTGCGTGAGATTGTGAGTGACTGTTAATGCACGAAGGGTGATGCCGAGCCGATATTGTGATTGTAAAAGCACGAAGGGTGATGTCGTGCCATGATATGAGTGATAATGCACGAAGGATAATGTCGTGCCATGATTATGTGAGGTAAATGCACGAAGGATGATGTCGTGCTGAATATATTGATTCTAATGGTGAGGACGAGAGTAAAAGCACGAAGGGTGATGTCGTGCACTTGCTTTTGTGTTACTATTTATGTTGCTTAAATTGATATCTAATTTGTGCTTTATCTCGTTATTTCCATTATTTGATATTTCCTCCCCTCAGCATGTTCCCTTTCCTTTATGCTCAGATGCTTATTTCTCGTTGTTATTATTTTCTCCGTATACTATTAATCTGCACAGGTTGATTTGGTTGTCGTGTCCTAGCCTTGTCACTACTTCGCCGAGGTTAGGCTCGGCACTTACTTAGTACATGGGGTCGGTTGTACTGATGTTACCATCTGCACTTTTGTGCACATCCTGGTACTGGACTCTTCAGGCCTTAGATCAGGGTTGCTACCTTCAATCCAGTTGAGACTCTGAGGTAGTTCTGTAGATGTCCGCAGGCCTTGGAGTCCCCTCCTATTTCATTTATATTTTGTTCTTATTTACTTCTGAGATAGATGTATACTTATATTTCCTTCAGACTCCTATTTGTAGTATTTGTAGACAGTCCGTGAAATGGTGACACTTGTCCTGGGAGTACTTTGGTTATGGATTTCGTATTAGTATCATATCAAGCTGTTGAATCATAATATCTCGTATTTTATATTCTGTGATTTTATTATGAAGTCAGGTAAAACTGTTAAACATAAAGAAATAAGGTAGTTAATCAGAAATGTTGGCTTGCCTAGCAGGGTCAATGTTAGGCGCCATCACGGTCCCAAAGGTGGAAAATTTAGATCATGACACCTCTAATGTTTGGATGAAATTGAACTCTAATGGCTGCTCTAAAGCTAATCCAGGTCCTAGTGATGGTGGTGGCATTGTCAGGAATGAAAATGGGGAGATGATTATTGCCTATGCAATGCCCCTGGGTATAGTGACTAACAATAGAGCAGAAACTCTTGCATTAAAAGGTGGAATTGAATGGTGCATTGATCAAAACGTCAAGAAACTTGAAATAGAAAATGATTCTTTGATGCTGGTCCAGTGGTTAGCAAACTCAGCTAGTATACCCTGGAGTTTACAAAATGAGGTGCAACACATAAGAAGCAAGATAGAGTTATTTGAGGAGACAAAGGTAAAGCACTGCTATAGGGAAGGCAACAAAGAGGCGGAAAATTTATCTAACTGTGGTTTGAACTGTAGCGCCATAACCTGGTATACAAACTTTCAACAGCTCTCAAGGGAGGCCAGAGGGGAGGTTAATATGGATAAGCTCCAATTCCCTTCATTCAGGATGAAACAAAAGAAGAACGACTTTACATTGGATAGATATCTGCTTAGACAATACAATTTTGATGTACCCTGATTTAGCTTTCTGTAGAATAAGGAAGATTTATCACTCCCTACCCTCTTTTGTTTACATATGTACTGGTTACCGGATTCAACCTCTGTAGAACAAAGTGTTTAGGATGACAATGCCTTTGTCTTTTGTACTCCCTGTTGGAATAAAATAAAATAGGTCCGTTGACTAAAAAAAAAAAGAGACCAATTCAATTTTAAAAACTAGCCCATGAATATTATATAATGTGTCAAATATTTAATCCGAACAATCGTTGTGGGAAACTCAACAATCGATGTGAATATAATATAATTATTCATTTGATAATTGTTATGACGTTTAAGCAAAATATACAATATATTGGAAAATTTCGATCATAAAACGAAAACTTTGAACTTTACATCAAAATATAATGTTCAAAATCTAATCCAAGTTGTTGAGATATACTATTAACCATCCGGTTTAGACATAGTATTTTATTTTATTTTTTACGGAACAATTATATATTTAATTTATTCAATTCAATAAAGTACTATTTTAAATAGATCATTTGTTTCATGTGTGTCCTTTTAGTTATGTAGTAGACAATTTAGTGTATGGAGCCTTAGCTCATGCACGTAAGAATTAATTGTTGGTTCTCATAATTAATAAATTTTGTTCACAATCAAAGATATTATTGGAAAAAATATCTTGATAAATGTAGCACAAGATTATAGTATAATTTGTCTTGATTATGGGAGTGGTTTTACTCCAACTTCTTGTGCTAGTATAGTCATTGTATATTGAACGGACCAAGTAGAGAAAATATATTTTTGTACTGAATATATAAAATATGTTCTCTAATTCATTAAATGAGCTTATACTCCTAATCTTGATATAATTATTATGATCAATGTAATTTATTTATTGTTTTGATTTATCAAAAGGTACGACTCTATTCCAAGTTAGTGTATGCCTAATAGATTGGACAATAACGAATAATATTTGTGAATAAATATTAGTTGATAGAATCCTTGACTCGGTTTGAGTTTGATGATACCCCTTTATATAAGCTTATGATTTTTCATGTGAAAACACGGCCGGTGGATTTTATATCCTTCACATGAAATAGTTTAAGCGGAATTGTAAAGGATTTAATTAGTTGATTAAATTAAATTTTCAGTGATTTAATTTGATTAACTGGTATTTGAGATCTTAACATGGGGAGTTAAAATAAGTGTTATTGAATTTTCGAAATTCATACGGAGGAGTTCAATTGCAGTTTTTTAGTAGAATAAATTACAATTAATTATAGTAAGAATTAACTCATTGCTAATTTCGAATTAATGCTATAATTGGTAGCCTCTTATTATTTTTGTGGTCCCTGCTATACCTAGTAAAAGCCTGGACAAGACTTGGGTAAAAAAGTGACTTGGGGAAAAGTCATCCGTTAGAGTTAGAGTAGGATTCTACTTGTGCAAATAGAATCCTACACGTTTATGGAAGACAAGTTTCGGCCAAAAATAAATTTGCTTAAGGAGGACGAATTTCACCTAATTACTGACTTTCAGAATTGTATTGTTTTTGCCCACCCAAAATCAAAATCCTCCAAAATTTTGTTAGGCATATAGCAGAAGACTGCAGCCCTGGATTCTTACTGTTTGGAAGCTTTGTCCAACGATTTCAAGAGGTTAGTGCTTCTAATATTGTGATTATAGCATTATCTAGTTTACATGTATTAGATGCCTGGTTTATTTGGTTGCTTCCGCTGCGCATGTTCTAACACAAGTAACAAAAAGAAAAGGTTAACTGACACAGTTTTAGGTGAAAAGATATATATTTCACTTGTTTAGTTATTGAAGGAGCTTTTTCTAATTACTTCATGTCAACTTCATAATTCAAATATTGGCTTTGATGGGTTTTATGTGATTATAGGTACTATTTTCTCGATCATATGTGGTATTCGCCAATATCTTGGTCATCTGACTAAGGAGCATCACGTTGGCTTTGAAGCAGCTGCATGGTACTGGCATTTTGTAGACGTGGTTCGATTATTCCCATTTGTCTCTATCTATTGGTGGGGAGGATATGAAGGAAGGAATCAGTGGATTGAGGAATGAAAGCTCGAGACAAAGAGAACCGGGCTTTTCCAAAGAATTACTGCAGCTTTCCCACTCCCTTTGATTATCATATACAAAAAGGTCTCTTCCACTTTCCTACCATAAATCTCTCTATTCTGGCACATAAATGAAGGGATCGAAGAGATTATGGCAGATCATGTTCACCAAAAAATGACCCGAAATTGGATCTTGGTCTATTAGAGATTGTTCCTTTTAATCGTAATCAAAGATGTTTTCTTGTCGCTCGTTTCTTTTCTGAAAAAAAAAAGAACCTAATGGATCGAACTTGAAATCCGGGTGAGGATCGCGCCGGTGGGGTCGCTCTGACGTAGAGGGCCCAGAGAAGCGCAGTACTTCCGTAACTGATCTTTTTGTAGGTGATGGGGCATAGCGTACTCCGGTCTCCCTTGGCAATAGTTTCGTTTCTGATATCTGCCTTGATGAGTGGGAGAGGTAGCCGAATTAGGATATCACTACGGACAAGGGCTGCGCAGGAAATAACGACCATACTAACTGCGCTACCATGAATATCCTTCGTCCCTTATCTCCTCGTCTTCGAGGAAGGGTCTTTTCCCTTCTCATTTTTTTTGGTGTTCTTGGCTTCGCTTCTCTATTACTACAATCTTTTGTTCTAAATTTTGATATCTTATTGGGGCGCTTATACCAACGAATTCTTGTTCACTTGGTTGTTAGTCGGTTCGGGTGGTATTCCGAAGCTTTCCTACTTGCAATGGTTTTTGTGGGTCTTGATCTGGAAAATAAGATGATGATGGGTCCTTCGGGGGCCTCTGGCTCAGGATCAGGTGAGAGTGCTGGAGGAAGGGGCTTCATGTGGACTGATTTATTTGGAAGCAGTTCCCCTGGTAATTCCGAAGCCAGTCTAAACCAACTGGCCCCGGACTCTCCCAACCCTGGTGAACCCACAGCGCCGCCTATTGC
Organism: Nicotiana paniculata; assembly: GCA_005239505.1. Classification (NCBI taxonomy): domain Eukaryota; kingdom Viridiplantae; phylum Streptophyta; class Magnoliopsida; order Solanales; family Solanaceae; genus Nicotiana; species Nicotiana paniculata. Next base: position 13,763 of record ML342012.1, read on the forward strand.
TGAGGTTTATCATCCATTACAGGAGGAAGGATAGAGGCATCGGGAGCTCAATGATCGTCTTAGCCTAAATACTATCAAGCGTCCCTTGCCCGAAGATATTTATGAGGCAATAATTGAGACCCAATTCCAAACGGAGCTTAAGATAGAGGAAGCCCTTCCTTCGGACAGGGTTTAAGAAGATTCCATTTTAGAGAAAAGGCACCAGATTAGGGAGGTGCTCTTCTATCCTAATGGTAGGGCATTCTCAATGGATACGTACTTGGACCACCTTCAGAAAATAGAGAATCAGGGGACCCACCGGAGCCTGCCTTATAAAAGGCTTATGGATTAAATTTCTAAGGAGAAATTAGAACTGGCCTTTGATGGAATAAAAAAAAGGAGAGACTGGTAGAGCTCATCTTTGTCAGCGGCATTCTCCCTTCTATCTATCTTGAATTGAATTATGGAGGTGCAATTTATTTGGAGGAGGTGGGTTCGAGAAGAAAAGCCATGTACTATTATATGGTGTAATTCTAGATCTCATTCGTATTCCAGTGGTTTGGGCTTAGATGTGGCCTTTCATTCCTTAGGGAGTGAGAGGGTAAAGGGGAAAGGGTGGGTGGACCCTTACAAGTTCTTGAAGTCGGATGGAACGAAAGCGCATATAGGAAACGGAACTCAGACCTATGGTGCCATATAAGATAAGCATTTCCTGATCGGGTAAAGATTTCGAGATTAGAATTGAGTGAGGGCAGCGGTTCCTCCATAATAGCTATGAAAAAGGGAAGTGGAATTGCACCACGAAAGGTAAGGAATAACTGTGGTTCAACTCCACAGCGTGGTTAGAGCAGCACCACAAGCCAATCAACCAACAAATAGATACGCTTCACAGAAGGAAGAGATAGAATCCAGCTTCTGTTTGTTATCAGGAGTGCAAGTTCCCAACATCGCTCCGGTTAGAATTAGAGAAACTAAGTTCATTTCGGTATGAGAAAATAACCAATCCTGAATAAGGGATAAGTCATGCGTGTACAGACTATGGCATCATTAAGACCTTTTAATTAAGTGTGAAATGTGTTTTTTCAAAGTAGCTAAGGGAAGTTTGTTCGGAGACCTGATCTTTGTTCATATAGCCGTGTGAGAAGTCTAGTACTCTATTAAGAAGAAAATTCCCTGATCGTCTGTCATATGTGCTGCCATATCCTGAGCCTGCTTAGAAGGGACTCAATAACGGAGATCTTCTTTGACACGCGGACCTAGTTTCCACCAACCGAGATTACCCGATTCAATGATGACACTGACAATACTATCCCATTTTTTTTGCTTAGGGTCTGATGCTTAGTTTCCTTCTAACTTAGTACTGATCTTTATTATCTGATTTGCTTTCTTAGTGCTGACACCCTCGTATGCCGATCAACCAATGAAGCGGCAGAAGAACCTATTTGACAATAATCTAGAAGGAATTTCAGAAAAAGACTGGAAAGTAAGGAACAAAGTGCTCGACCGAACAAGCAACGGCTGACGAGAAAGGGGCGCGCTAGCGCTCAAGCCTATTCTAATAAGGGCGTTAGCGCATCCGTTTTCTTGTTGGGGCGTAGCAGTTTGAAATTTGGAAAATATGGAGAGTCATAGAACGAACATGGTGCGGAGATTGGAGGTGTTGAAAAAAGGAGAATATTGAGATGTTGGAAGATTTTTAATGAACTTTCCATGATGCAACCGAGTTCCCATATTGATACAGCATAGCTACCTGAACGGTGAAGAAGAAGCTACCTGAATGGTGAAGAAGCAGCTACCAAGTAGAGAAGAAAGATAAAGAGTGAATGCAGTCCGGGTTCTAGTCTTAAGCAAGACAGAAGTAGGGCTTTCAAGCGGGTAGTGGGTCCTAAGTCAGAAGGGAGCATATCGCAAGGGTTCTATCCTATGGTGATCCGTTGGGCCTTTCGAACATTAGCTTCCCTTTCCAAGGTTTAAGACTTAGCAATCTCAGTTTGCTGCTGCCAATCCTTAACAAACTTGTAAGCATAGGGGCTCCTTCCCGTGTAGCCGGCCACAGTCGTGTGGGGATCCAAAGGTTGCTGGCCTATCGCTAACTCGAACAGACATATGCAGAGCTTTTTTGCAAGTTTTAGCAGAATTGTGCTACATCCAGCAGCTGCACCCAGTTGGCACTCACAAAGTACCCCACGGAGCGGTACTCCTCCAATAATGCATTGATCCTTTCGGCCATCTGCCCTAACTGAAATAGGGATGAAGACTCGTGGAGAAGTTCAGCTTTGATTTGACCCCAAGAGTTTGAATACTTCTGTCCAGAATCTTCCTGTGAACCTGAAACATTAAGTCGTTCAGTCGTGTTGCGTCACGAGTCTACAAGCCTCATGTTGAGGAAGAAAGATGAGTTTCAATTTGGCATGGAAGCGAAGGAAGCATTTCATGAAATCAAGGATGATCCCTATTTGCCTTTCACCCAAAGATTTTTTACTATTCAACTTCATCAAACAAACTGGAGTTAGGCCAACTTTCTTTTTTGGGTATGGCCACATCCGTTGGTGCCATATTTTTCCTTACGCTGGGTGGGTTTCATGGGTGTTGCTTAGATTCGGACTGATTGCCATGTACTTTCCTTGCGTTGACGAAGATTTTGAACTTGTTGTCCCAAAACGTAGCATGGTCTTCTATTTATCGAGTAATTCTCCACCCGTGGTCATCAGCTCCGCGTGTCTTCTATATTTTTTTGCTCCCGTCAATGTGTCTAGAGTGCTAAAATAAATAGATATAGTTCAAAAGAAGGTGGTGAGACTTGTTAAGTCATCAAATTAACTTCTTAAAAATGAATCTTTTCTCATTATTTGAAGCCTTGGTTGAGGAGAAACAAGTAAATTTAGTTGATAAAGAGTAAATGTCATGAAACTAACTGGTCCCCAAATTAAGCAGCGTGCAGAAGTGGTAACTTGAGATGGTAGAGTACGTAGCTATCAGAGAATCCTGCCTACCACTTAGATATGTGTAAGCAAGATTGCGCATTCACTCATATACTCGTTGTCGTTGATATAGTATTTCGCTCCAACTTTTTCAATTAACCTTTCGCTTTCTTCTATGACTATTTTCGTCGTTAATTAATGTGCTAGTTAATAGGAAATTAGGGAATTAAAGGACTCCAATGACTCCTTCCTCTATTTCACATCCTCCATATTTCTGCTGCCAAGGCCAAAACCTAGCTAGTTTGGGTTTGAGTTACTACTAATTGATTTCATATATTTCGACTAATCTGATCCAAAGATACTTTCAACGTGATATGATATTATTGAATTTATCAAGTTATATAATTTTTTCCCAAAAAGTCTCACATAGTTAAAAGTATATAACACCTTATAAATAACTTTATTTTTTTTTTATACTTTTCATGTAGGACTTTGTTCAATATATTTACAATTCCAACAATATGTAGGTTATGATCAGACTAACTGATGATTTTAGACTCACTAAGACACATAAATGTATTTGGAAATCTAACTAACTTAGTTCACCAAATATACACTTTATAATTTCGAGTTTCGATCTCATCCTCCTTCCTATTAAATTGTCCGTCTCGCTCTTGTAGTTCTTATAAATAAAAGTCTTGCACATCAGCAAAAACGGCATGATCTCGTCTATACACAAATGAAGTGCTGAAAAAAGGTCCCTACAGCTGGAGATTATATTGTCTCCATTAAAAATACTCCAGCTAATAATTCCACATTTTTCTCTCTAACACCTTTCTTTTCACATCATTTTAGGTGGTTGTACTTGAAAGAGGATAACTCAAGAGTCAGAACAATTGGGGCATAGCACATGTCTGATGAGGAAAGGGTAGTATAGACAGCATATATAAGATTTCCCTTTGTTGATCGGACGCTTAGGGTTAATCGGTCCACCTGCACATATAGCTTTGATTTTTTCAGCTTTACCTTCAATGTTATGGCTCTTCAAACTTCAAAGTCATAAAAAGAGAAAGGTATATTTTTAGTTGTTTCTAAAATAATAGACAATAAAAATTATATTATACATATGTGTGTGGTCTGACTTGGTTTGGTATTGGAAAAGAAAACCCGACTATAATTAGTCTGGTTTGATTTCAACTAAAAAAGGCTAAATCGAAATCAAACAAACTCGATAATACATTAACATAATTTTTAAAAATATTTTATACATATAAATATTTATTGTGATGTTATTTATAAATATTACTTAAAAATTTTCACAATTTTATCTTTTAACGTATTATTTCAAGTTTGGACTTAACATTCTTGAATGATGTTTACCCAGAAATTTGGGTAACAATTAAACTTATATTGTGATTTTGAGGATACGTGATTTCACTCAATACCAATTGATAAATATGAAAGTAAATGGCAGAATTAAACTACAAATAATTCAAACCAGCGTACCAATAGAACTTCAGCATCGAGTCAACATACCCTCGAACTGATAAATGCAAGAACAGTAAGAGTTAGAATAAACTAGTGAATAATAACTCAAGCAATAAAGAAAGTTGTACTTCTTTTCTCTGTAAATGATGATGCCTTTCCCCTTTATATAACAGCATAATTCAACTTAAGGTATAACTCTAATTACAGTAGGGAATCACATAATTAGCTAATTAACCGCCTATGATTTGATCCGTCCCGAGATTTGCGCCACGATCCTCGACCAATTACGGATATCTCGCTTTTCTGTTATTGAGATATCTCCGACCTTACTCGGAGTATGTCTCTCTTGGCTTCGATAAATACCAGCCTCGATCTCGAAAGAGACTTCGATCTCGAACTTAATGCCCCAGCTCCATAATTTGGCCGAAGCTGACCTTCGATGCAACATGCCAGTTTCAATCAAATACTGAAATCGAGTAGCCCGGATATCAATCGTATATAGATAATCCCCTCGTTTCTTGAAGTGTAGTTACAAGAAATGAACTGAGACTTCGATTCATACCGGCCTCGATGAATTATGATGTCATCCCCGTGATGTAAGCGATGGAAAATGACTGAAACATCCCGTCGGTACAGTTTCCCAAATCATTAATGAGCGTTAGTTGGTGGTCGGCCACTAGTGCTGATGAACCGTCGTCGTAAAACCATACATAGACCTTCTCCCCCATTGAATCAAATATTACCTTCATATGATTTTCTAAGTTTTTACCTCTCTCAAATTCTCCTCTTCCATTAATCTTCAAGTTTCACCGCCAATATCCTACCACCAAGCCTTACTATCTTCTTCTTTCTTCAACTCATACAATGGCAAAAATATCTAAAATGGTTACACAAAAGGAAAAAGCTTCCTCTTTTCTTCATGGACGGCCGACGATAAAATGTCGGTGGATCTGCTCCCTGAGGAGTGTGTTCCCGGCCCGTGTGTTCTTAAATCTGACTTCAAAACTGAGAAACCTCCATCGGTCCCTGATCGATGTGAGCATGTATCGAGATACATTTGCTCGATAACCGTGGGGTATCTCAAGAAAATCAAGAGGGATTGTAACTGGGGGAACAAAATGATAGAGATCCCATCCCCCGAAGAGAGCATCACTACCCACGTGGAAGGGTATCTAAGTGTGTACACTTATCCTTTCACGTTGGGCCCCTCGATCCAGTCATCATTGACTTTTGCCGTCAATACCAGGTGACTTTAGGCCAAATACACCCCTCCTTTTAGCGCATAGTGATCATGCTCCGGTTCTTTACAAGCAAAGCCGAGGGGTTGCCATTCACCCTCGATCACCTCATCAGGTTATACAACCCTTGTATCTTTCGGGGGTTGATCAAGTTGCAACACTGGGAAACCAAGGTGTTTTTCTCAAGCATTGACGAGGACAAATACCGAGGATAGATAGGCCGATTTGTTTGGGGGAGGACCTCCGATATCACCTGGAAGGAGAAGATGCCACTTCCGAAGAAATGGAACTCGAAACGTAAGTGTTATTTCGCTTGTCGATTTCCATGCTTCTTTCTGTTTTTCTTTTTAATCTAGTGTTTTATTTCGTCATGCAACACTCGTTTGGATGCCTCGAGCGATCCCCGACCTCGAGAGATGGGTCCGAAAGCTGGCTTCGACCTCTACTTTTGCTGAACGTTGCTGGTGCAATTTGGTAAAAGGCCGATGGGAGGGCAAAGAATTAGGGTAAGTTTCCTCTTTCATATATCTGATGCATTGGCGATATTTCTTTTTTACATACTTAACTTCTTTTTGTGCAGGACTAAACAAGGATGCGGCCTTGAGACCTCCGTCTAGAGGAAATACTATAGCTCCGGCTCTGAAGCCGGGGAAAGACAACAAGATAAGAAGGGCCTCAACCTCTGAGGACCCTAATCCCAAGAAGAAAAAGAGTTCAATTAGCAAATCGAGAACAAATGATGCTGCTCTTTCTGCCCAAATAGTCCAAGAATTAAGGGATGAAGAGGAAGAAAATGAAGATGGTGACTCGATGCTCATGACTCGAGTGAGAAGATCCATAGACTTCCAAGGCAACTGAATCGGTGGTGGCTGGTGAGGCCCCGCCTCATGCTGAGGAAGCCTTGGAGAAGGATTCGGGAAAATTCCCCGAGTCGTCTGAAGTCAAAGCTGCTTCTCGTCCAACGGCGAGTATATCCGAGGGGGCTGGTCCCCAGACGACCCTCAAGTTGAAAAGAACGCTCCGAGTGCCTCACTTGGGGAAATGACAACTGGTCACTCGCCATCCCTTCCTACCTACTCCGAAGAAGCTATACGGGATGCTAAAGCTTTGGAGACTCCCGAAGCAGGCAGAATCCCTGGTGAGGAGGATCCTTTTTAGGACTGCTTTACGGGGGTCGAGCATGCCTCTGATCTCAATGCTGCATCCAACTTTTTCGAAGAGGCCCAATGTCTTCTGAACCGAGTAAGTCTAAGTTCTGTTGTTGATGTAGCATTCTATTTTCCCTCTTTTTACATGCTTAATCTAAGTCCCGGGCCGAATTGAGCCAGTGTGGGGCCGATCTCCAAAGGCTTTTAGAGAAGAGGAATGCTCTCAAACTTCATTGCGGGCAGAAAGACAAGGAGATTAAGGACCTCCGAACTGATCTGACTAAAGCTCGTAAGGAGCAGACCGATCTGAACGAGCAGGTAATGACATTTCTGAAAATTCATGGACTTGATTCGGGAACAGAGGCTAACATTTCACTATCACAACTGCAGCAAATATCGAGAGGATCGAGCTGTTCTGAAGAGAGGTCGACCAAGTGAAGGCAAAATCCTATAAGTGGAAGGAAGGCATGGACCGTCTTGCTGCGGAAAAAGAGACTGCCCTAGCCCAGTTGTCATCAATCGAAGGCCAACTTCGAGGTGCAAAGGAAAAGCGCTTGGCTCAAGCCAAGAAGATTGAAGAGCTCGAAGCTCAACTGTCTTCATAACTTGCAAAGGTCCAAGCTGAGGCCGAAAAAGCAAAGGCCGAAGCTAAGAAAACAGTGGCCATCTACTGGGCGGATGTTGAGGCCCTTAAGCCTAAGTGAGGGAAGCTACCGATAATGCTCAAACCCGAGCATATTGGATCGCCGAACTTGCTAAATGCCAATCTTGGAGGGAGACCCTCGAGGAAATCCATGCTGGAGGCTTCGATCTCGCCGAAGAGATAGAGAAGGCAAAGGAGGCCGAAGCTGGAGCTAGGCTACTGGCCTGTTCTGACGATGACGATGACGATGATGATGGCAGAAACAGCGGGTCTGATAATGATGAGGGGCCCGAAGAAGAAGCTGCCCTCGAGGAAGGAGTCACCCCCAAAAATATATAGGATCTTTGTATTTTTTCTTTTTTGTGTAGGACCCCGGTTGGTCCTTTGTTAATACCTTCATTCATATATATATAAAAAAAAATTCTTTTATGAATTTCATCTCAATTTTGACATGTGAGAATTTTGATTTGCTTTGTGCCTTGTAAAATTTTTGACATACTTCATGCCTTGTGAAAAATATGTTTGATACTTCGGATTTTAGGCAACTTGGCCGAAGCCAAACTAATATTGCTCGAACTTGAAGTAGTAAAACCCTTAGGTTTAAGTTGAGTGAGGATGGATTCTCGAACTCAAAAATGTGATGTCCCTTAGGCTTATGAATCGGGCCAATATGGCCTTAGAGGAATGGTTTTTCCCTTTTCGGCTTAAATTTAACATATAGGAATTTGTTATGCCTTAGCATGAAGAAAGTTTGTACCCGTTGGGTTTTTTCGGGATATAATATTATCGAAACCCTTTGATTTTTATGCCTTATCACAAGTTTGTGTTAAATTGTTCGAAGGTTCGAACAGTTCAATGCCTCTTAAGGTTTTTCGAGGGTCGAGGGCCAATATTATCGAGGCCCTTTGGTCATTTTGCCGAGGCTAGCCTTTAACCGGTTCTATAAAGGATTTTGAAGGCCTATTTTCATTGTGGAATTCGGACGTCTCCGAGCCGCGTTAGTTTGGCTGTAGCCTTGGGGGTCTGCCTCTTGGGCTTATTTTCCCAATTATACTTTGAACTTGTTCAAAGTGTTAGTCCTCGAGTAGGGTGTCCTTGGCCCATAAAATTGAAGGTATTATGGTATCGAAGTTTAATAGTTCGAACATGTCGATTTTTTACGGTAGTCTCCGAGTATGAGGTTGATCGTTTGAAGTTTAGTTGTAATTGACCCTTGAGCTAGTTTCTACAATAAATCATAAGTATGGAATTTGTAAAATAGAAATTTCATTAAGGCACGGGGTATCTAGGCAAGGAAAAATACTTCTTTCAATAGTTCATGCATACATACATGTTTTTCCACTAGGGCTCGAGCAATCTACATGGACACGATTCATTCGACCGTTTGGTCCTTGAGAAAATTTTTCTATCAAGACCCTGTTGGCATGAAATATTTTCCTTGAAATTATAACATCCGAGGGTGATGCCCCCCAGTAATTGAAGTTGATTGTAAAGAAGCCTCGGATACTCTAAATTAGCACGAACAAATGGTTTCCTCGTTAAAAACCTTGCCGGAAAACCCAATTTGGAACAAAAGTCGGTCAAAGGGAAAAGAGTGCAACGCGTTCTTTGAGACCTAAGGACTGTATGTTTGGAGAGAACTCTGATTCCTTTGCTCGAACAGGTGAAATAAGTTAGTACAAAATGTAAATAAAAAACAAAAAAGAAGAAGATCATACCTTAACAATAATATCATTTGAGGAGTGATATGTTCCAATTATTTGGTAGTTATTTGCCATTTATCGTGCCAAGCTTGTAGGATCCCTTTCCGACGATGTCGAGGACCTAATACAGTCCTTCCTAATTTGGGCCGAGTTTTCCTTCGTTTGGGTCTGTAGTATTGAGGGTGACTTTTCTCAGAACTAAGTCCTCGATTCTGAAGTGGCGAAGGTTGGTCCTTCGATTATAATACTTTTCGATGCATTGATTTTGTGTGGCCATTCGGACGAGGGTGGCTTCCTATTTTTCACCTAGTATCTCGAGGCTCGTATCATAGCCTCGTGATTTGACTCTTTCGTTGCGTATCAAAACCTGGCGTTGGCTTCCCCGACTTCGGACGGGATCAAGGCTTCGGCACCATATACTAAGGAGAATGGTGTTGCCCCCGTACTGGATTTTGACGTTGTTCGATATGCCCAAAAGACTTCGGATAAAATTTCTCTCTATTTTCCCTTGGAGTCGTTCAATCTTTTCTTTAGATTCTAAATGATGGTCTTGTTTGTTGATTCGGCCTGTCCATTCCCAGTAGGATGATACGATGTCGATAGGATTCTTTTTATTTTGTGATCTTCGAGAAACTTTGTTATTTTGCTGCCGATGAATTGTTTTCCATTGTCGTATATGATTTCTGCAGATATCCCATATCGCCATATGATGTGATCCTAGATGAAGTCTATAACTTCTTTTTCTCTGACTTTCTCAAAGGCATGTGCTTCAACCCACTTGGAAAAATAGTCAGTCATAAATAAAATAAATTTAGCTTTACCTGGGGCCGATGGCAGAGGGTTGACAATGTCCATTCCTCATTTCATGAACGGCCATGGGGATAAGACCGAATGAAGTTGTTCTCCAGGCCGGTGAATCGTTAGTGCGTATCTTTGGCACTTATCGCATTTTCGAACAAATTCTTTAGTATCTTTCTCCATATTGGCCCAATAGTATCCCACTATGATTATTTTGTGAGCTAGTGATTCGGCACCAGAATGGTTCCAACAAGTACCCTCGTGAATTTCTCGTAAGACGTAACCGGTGTCTCATGGTCCCAAGCATACTGCCAACGGTCCATCGAACGTTCGTCTGTACAATGTTCCATCTTCGTCCAATATGAATCGAGCAGCTTTTGTTCGTAGAGTCCTTGATCCCTTAGGGTCCGATAGGAGCTTACCATTTTTTAGATACTCGATATATTTATCCCTCCAGTCCTAAGTTAGCTTGTGGATTTTATTTCAGCATGGCCTTCCTAGATTACTTTGAAAGTTGCACGACGGTCCCCGAGCTGATTTCATCGTCTTCGACCAATGACCCCAAATTTGCAAGGGCATCGACTTCGTTGTTTTGTTCTCGAGGTACATGCTGTAAGGTCGATTCTTTAAATCGATGTAATGTTACGTGCAGTTTATCCAATTACCTCTGCATTCTATCCTCTCGAACCTCGAAGGTTCTGTTGACTTGGTTTACCACCAACATGGAGTCACATTTAGCCTCGATGACCTCTGCTGCCAAGCTTTTAGCTAGTTCGAGACCTGCAATCATGGCCTCGTACTCGGCCTCGTTGTTAGTCAACTTAGAAGTTTTAATAGATTGCCTAATTGTATTGCCTGTGGGCGGCTACAAAATTATGCCTAGCCCAGGACCCTTCACATTAGAAGCACCATCTGTGAAAAGGGTCCACACCCCGGATAATGTATCCGATTGTGACAAAAGTTCCTTTTCGACCTTGAGTACGAGCGCTGGCGTGAAGTCGGCCACAAAGTCTGATAAGATTTGAGACTTGATGGTCGTTCGGGGTTGATACTCGATATCATACCCACTGAGTTCGACGACCCATTTGGCCAATCGGCCCAAAAGTTCGAGCTTATGCAAAACATTACGAAGAGGATAAGTGGTCACCACACATATTGGGTGACACTGAAAATATGGTTCTAGTTTCCTATAGGCGCTTATTAGAGCAAGTGCCAATTTTTCTAAGTGTGGGTACCAAATTTCGGCCTCGCCTAAAGTTTGACTTACATAATAAACAAGAAATTGCGTACCTTGCTCTTCTCGAACTAGGACACCACTTACTGCGACTTTTGAGACTGCTAAGTATAAGTAAAGTTGTTTGTCTGTCTTTGGAGTATGAAGCAATAGTGGACTTGAGAGGTACCGATTCAACTCTTCCAACGCTTGTTGGCATTTCGGGGTTCAAGCAAAATTGTTCTTCTTTTTTAGCAGCGAAAAGAACTTGTGGCTTCGATCTGAAGACCTCGAAATGAATCGGCCTAAGGCGGCTATTCACCCTGTCAATCTTTGTACGACCTTAACGCTGTCCAGGATTGTGATGTCTTCGATCGCCTTGATTTTATCGGGGTTGATTTTGAATCCCCGATTCGAAACCATAAAACCGAGGAACTTGCCCAAACCGACCCCGAAAGCATATTTCTCGGGGTTGAGCTTCATGTTGTATTTTCTCAATATGTTGAAGGTTTCCTGCAAATGTGCCAATTTGTCCTCCGTTGGTAGGTAGCACCAGCATTTTTTAGTCCAAATGACATTACGTCATAACAATATATGTCATACTTAGTGATCAATGAAGTTTTTTTCTGCTCCTCCGGATTCATTTGAATATGATTGTACCCGGAGTAGGTGTCGAGAAAACTAAGGATCTCGTGGCCAGCCGTGGCATCGATCATGGGATCAATGTTTGGCAGAGGAAAAGAGTCTTTGGGACATGCTTTGTTTAAATCTTTGTAATCTATGCACATCCTAAGTTTGTTCCCCTTTTGAGGGACTACAACTACATTTGCTAAACATTCGGGATATTTTACTTCCCGAATAGATCCTATTTTGAGAAGTTTAGTTACCTCATCCTCTACGAATGAATGTTTTATCTCGGATTTGGGCCTTCTCTTTTGTTTTACCAGCCTGAACTTCGGGTCCAGACTCAATCGATGTGTTGTTATCTCCGGTGGGATCCCTGTCATATCTAAGTAGGACCAAGCAAAATAATCCATGTTATCAATAAGAAATTTAATGAGTTTTTTCCTTAGTTCGTGGGTTAACCCCGTACCTATGTATACCTTTCATTCGGGAATATACTCGATCAATATAATCTATTCCAGCTCTTCGAGTGTTGACTTGGTGGCGACAGAATCTTCGGGAATAATGAAGGATCGAGGGATCCAGTAGTCATCGTCTTCTTCTTCTGTTCCATGCCTTTCCGATTGAGTCGAGGTTGTGGATGTGGTTGCTATTTGGCCTCTTGTTTTCGTTTGACCTCTGATCCCTTTGTTTTCGAAAGCACCGATATTGGTATTACCTCATCGACCGCGAACATTTCTTTTGCAGTATGTTTCTCTCCATATACCGTTTTCACCCCGTCCGGCGTTGGGAATTTCAATATTTGGTGGAGAGTTGAAGGGACTGCCCTCATGTTGTGAATCCAGGGCCTTCCGAGCAGCGCTTTGTAATTCATATCGCCCTCGATTACATGGAATTTGGTTTCTTGTATTGTTCTAGCTACGTTCACGGTAAAATGATTTCACCTTTAGTTATTTTGCTGGCCATGTTGAAACCTTTCACGACTCAAGCTGTAGGTTCAATTTGATCTTGCAGGCCAAGCTGCTCCACGACCCTCGATCGGATAATATTTGTCGAGCTAACTGGATCGATTAAAACATGCTTAACTTGAATTTTATTCATAAAAATAGAAATTACCAGAGCGTCATTGTGGGGTTGAGAGATTCCTTCTGCTTCCTCATCGTTGAATGATACGGTGCCTTCTGGCACATAATCTCGGGTCCGATTTTCCCTAGTGATTGACACTTTAGTGCGTTTGAACACGGGCCCTTGTGGAATATCGACCCCACTGACGATCATATGGATCACATGTTGTGGATCTTTCTGTTTGTTTTCCCTGTTGGCTTCCTTTTCCCTGAAGTGGTTTTTGGCTCGATCACTTAGGAACTCTCGAAGGTGGCCCTCGTTGAATAGACGGGCTACCTCCTCTCTCAGTTGTCTACAATCTTTGGTTATGTGGCCATGCGTTCCCTGATACTTGCACATCAGATTGGGATTTCTCTGGGAAGGATCGGTTTGTATGGGTCTGGGCCACCTAGTATCTTTGATTCTCCCAATTACCGACACAATACCTGATGCGATACTGAAGTTATACTCCGATAATCATGGTGCCTCTATGGGATCGGCATGCTTATCAAAACCACTTTTTCTCATGAGTCCCCAAGAACTTTGTCCTAGATCACCCCTTCGATCACTCTGGATGGAATCGCGTCCGGGGCCACCGTTTCTACGATATGCATTTTATGGATTATATCGGTCTTTGTTCGACCAAGGTTCCCTATCGATGTCTCTTTGGTTTCTTCCTACGATCCTGTTCGGATACACGGAGCCGGAAGGAGTTCCCAGTTGATCATCCTCGACTCTGATCTTTGACTGGTATCGATTATGTACATCGGCCCAGGTTACCGGTGGATATTCAATCAAGTTTTGCTTCAATTGACGTGACGCTATCGAACTTCGTTCATTCAACCCCTAAGTGAAGGCTTGAACACCCAATCTTCTACGACTGGTGGTAATTCCATGTGTTCCATTAGAAGCGATACACGAACTCCCTCAGCATTTCGTTAACCCTTTGCTTTACTTTGAAAAGATCTGATTTCTTCGTCGCAACCTTTATTGCCCCTGCATGTGTCTTTATGAATTAAATTTGGCGGTATATTATGGTACCAAATCATTTCTCCCTTCGATAGGGTCTCTCCGAACTTCTTTAATAGAACAGACTCAATCTCATCATTTTCCAAATTGTTACTTTTGATGGCGCATGTGTAGGAGGTGACATGCTTGTTGGGATCAGTGGTCCCATTGTACTTAGGGATTTTTAGCATACAAATTTCTTGAGAATGGGATGCGGAGCCGCACTTAGAGGAAACGACTTCTGTACAAACTTCTTTGGATCCATCCCTTTCAAAATTGCAGTGCCCCGGTATCGGATCAAACTCGGGAGTTGTACGTTTCTACTTTCTTATCATTTGCCTCGAATTTCTTCTATCCTGATTCAATTAGTTAGGTGATATCCTCGAGCATCTTTGTTACTGCTGGATCAGTCCTCGATCCACTAGCATTCGATCTTTCTGGCACTGACTCGGTTCGGCGGGCGACTTCCGATTCAATCCCACTCGGCGCTCGATGTTAATTTTGTGGTTGTGCAATAGCATCCTGTTGAGCCTGTAGCATATCGAATATCACTTGGAGGCTGACTCCTCTATCTCCTCCGCCTTGTGTACCTCGACCATCAAATCAGTCTTCTTTGCGTACTCTCCCTTCGGGATCTGCGCACAAATTCGCATTTAGAGCGATATGCGAACTGGCGTCGACTGGATTGGCAATCGGTGCTCCCTCGAGGTCAGCCTATGGAACCTCGACCTCTGGAGCAACTATATTGTCGTTTTCCCCATGAAATCTGAGGCCATTATCACCATGTATGGGTGTTGTTTGTGAGTTTGACATATTTTATCCTAAAAATAAAATTGCTGACAAGAACAAGCGTAAAGTAGTATGTGTTATCGTCAGTATCGAGCAATCACTATTAACCTTAGCCCCACAGTGGGGGCCAAACTGTTTACCCAGAAATTTGGATAGCAATCAAACTTATATTGTCGTTTTAATGATATGTGATTTCACTCAATACGAATTGATAAATATGAAAGTAAATGGTAGAATTAAACTACAAAAAATCAAACCAGCGTTCAAATATAACTCCAGCCTCGAGTTATGATACCCTCGAGCTGATAAGTGCAAGAACAATAAGAATTGGAATAAACTAGTGAATAATAACACAAGCAAGAAAGAAAGTTGTATTGCTTTTCTCTATGAATGATGATGCCCTGTGAATGATTAGAACTCCCCTTTATACAGCAGAGGAGTTATACTTAAGGTATAACTCTAATTACAGTAAAAAATCATATAATTAGCTAATTAACCGCCTATGATTTGACCCATCCCGAGATTTGCGCCACGATCCTCGATCAATAAAGGATATCTTGATTTTCCATTGCTGAGCTATCTCCAACATTACTCGGAGCATGTCTATCTTGGCTTCAATTAATACCAGCCTCGATCTCGAACTCAATGCCCCAACTCCATAATTTGGTCGAAGCTGACCTTCGATGCAGTGTGCCAGTCTCAATCAAAGAGTGAAATCAGGTAGCCCTGATTTCAACCGTATACAAATGATAAATAAATTTTATCGCCCATAAATATAGTAACTCAAACAAAGTTCAAATCAATATTAATGCTACCAAAAGAAACTCCATTCAACACTAGGACTGCTGATAGTGTTGGATATCTAGTTTTTAGTTTTACATTGGTTTGTAATGAAAATGCATAACTTAGTTTAATTTTTTTTGTAGTGCTTAGTTAAGTAATTAATAGTATTTATTAGCTATACTTATTTTAGCATGACATATATAGTATATTTAGATTATGTTAATTTTTATTATGGTTTATTAATTAACAATATTTGCTTTGCAATTTATTATCTTTGTTATTGAATATTTTAGTATAATGCTATGACTTATCTCATATAATTGTGTTATTTTTGTTGGAAAATACAATATATAGTTGTATCTTAATAGGACTAAAGAAATATTTGGAGCACACATTATATATTTTGTGCTATAAAGATTTTACCGGAAAAAAACCGAAAACCCGAAAAATCGAATGAAATCGAGATTGAAAAATCTGACTTTACTAGTTTGGTTTGATTTATAGAGTTAAAAATTCCGACACCATTGGTTTGGTTTGATAATTGACAAATCCGAACCAAGCCGGCCTATGTATAAATTATTAATTTTGAATTCAATAAATCATAAATACTAAAATTTCAACACATAAATTCAAATCTTTCTCCACCTCTGGCCATAAATAGTCAATATTTTACGCTGTTAAGCTAATCGACTGAATGCAATGCCACTCTTATAAGGCTATCTCCAACCCTTACCTCCATTTTCTCCTCTAAAATGCAGTAAAGTTATTCCAACCATTACTCCATTTTTTGCTCCAAAAAAAAAAATTGCATTTTATATTTTTCTCTCTTTTCAATATTATATTTTATCTTTTATTTTCTTATTTCTATTAAAGAAATTTTATCTTTTTTTCTTTTTTACATATTCAGCACGTATAATTTAATATTATTTTATACCATAAAATTTTAAATAATATAATTTGTAAGAAAATATTATAAATTATACATATCAACAGATAATTCAAATAAAAGTGAAACATTAAGATACAAGATAATTAAATACATATTATGGTGAAATTTCAGATCATATATTACATAAATATTCAACTTCCACCTCAGGTATGCTCCCATAAATGATCTATTAATGCATTACGAAATGCAAAATGAACATCTTTGTCCTTCATTTTTTTGTGTCGAGCTAAAAATTGCTCAAATCGGTGATTTTCATCTACTACCATTTCTACCGTTGGAGGTGGACATTCCCAATAAAATTAACTTACAATTTTACATACAAATAATAAATACACTAGAATTAATTTATCAAAATTATACGTCAAAGTCAAGATGTAAAATTAATATTATAAAGATATTACATAAACATAATTAGGTATATATAAAGAGATAGATTAAAAGAGTTAAATAATAAAGTAAGGATGAATAGTAATGGAGGAGTTTGGAGTAACACTATTCATCCCCATTTTTGGGAAAAAACATATGGAGCATTGGAGCCATATTTTGGCAAAAAATGACTCCATTATGGAGAAATGGGGAAGGTTGGAGATGCCCTTAGCGGAATAATATAACTTAGAAAAATGAAGTAAATAAATTAGTTAAAGAACATTAGTAATAGTTTCAAACTTATTTAGGTTTTCAGTGTATACGAGTTATTAATTAACCTAATTTTAAAAGGTATGACTTGACATAGCTACTGTATGTGTTGGTTAGTTTTGCCTTACGAAAAATCCTCCTTTTGGCCGTTTATGCAGTGGGATAAGCTATTGCAATTAGCAAACGACGTTCCCATCATCGATCTATCCATCGACTCTTTCAAGCTGCCAATCACATTCAGTTGAAGCACAATTTCTCCAATCATATTAGTTCACATTTGTCTGTGTTAAGCTATGAATTATTGTTAGGACCACAGACCCAGTAACACATTTATTAGTACATTGAATCCCGTACCAAATTGTTGACATCTTTGTTCATCAACAGACCAAGTAACACATTTCCGCTAAAACATCTTTTGTTCGATTTGTGTTCCCCTTTTTTATAGTCTTCTAGTACAACTAAATAAACGTGCAAAAACTAAGGCAATACCGTTTTGATTTTCTTAGAGCCTGTTTAGCCATAAAATTTACTCTCTTTTTTTTTCAAAATTAATGTTTAGTCGTAAAATTTTTAATTTTTATTTGAGACGAATTTCGGAATCTTCGAGAATTTGAAAAACTTCAAAAGACTATTTTTAAATTTTCCACTTCAGATCACTCACAAAAATTTAAAAACAACTCAAAATTATATTCATGTCTAAACACAACTCTAATTTTAAAATAGTATTTTTACTTGAGTTTTTTTCTTCACTTTTTAACGAAATTTTACAATTCTTATGTCCAAACACCCAATTAGTTTTCAAGGATAGTAAAACACTTGTAAAAGTTCAAGAAGAAGAATCTATGGCAGAAAAATAATTTATGGTCAACCATACCCTTCCTTTGAGAATAACTTTTTTGTTATCTAATTCTTAATTCAAAATAAATAGAAAGATAATTAAGTATTTGGATATTGGCAAGGTGTCTCACGACTTGTGGCTTATTTTTATGATTCCAATCATATAATCTGCTATTATCTTTTATAAAATAACAGAAATCATTTACAAACATAGAAATGAAGGTAATAAGTTAGCAATATGCATACATATTGTTTTCCTTAAATGCCATGAATCTTTAGCCTCGACGAGTTAATAGGTGTGGCTTTTTGGTCTTTCTACAAATATTTAACCCAACCCCATCAAATAAGAATTTTTTTGTGAAATTTGAACCCCTGCTATTAAATTCAATGTTTGAATTTACACCAAATATTAGTTTTTTGTGTGTGTGGAAGGAAATAATTTAAAGTTTAAACCATTGGAGAATTTATAATTGGCCTTTCACCTTTCTATTTTAGTACTTATGTAACGATCCGGTCCGTCGTTACGTAGAACCTGCATTATAATTACTATTCTTAACTTGTCATAGATTGATTATACTCTATTGATGTGTTAGAGTTGGTAGGCTTGAAATCGGAATGGTTGTAGTGAGAGTTTAGTCGCTTAGTCTTTAAAAATAATCTTAAAGTTGGAAAAGTCAACTGAGAGTTGATTTATTGATAAACGACCTCGGAACGCGGATTTTATGGCTCGGATGGCTTCGTTAGGTGATTTGGGACTTAGGAGTGTGCTCGGAATATTTTGTGATGTCCGGTGTAGAATTAGGCTTGAATTGGAGAAAATTAGTTTTTGGTGATTTTCGGTCGGGCAGTGAAAAATAGGCTATCAGGGTCGGAATGGAATTCCGGAAGTTGGAACAGGTTTGTAATGTCATTTTGGATGTGTCTGCAAAATTTCAGGTCAATCGGAGTTGCTTTGGATAATTTCGGCATCATTGGTGACTTTTAGAAATTTCAAAGTTCTTAGGCTTGAATCCGATGTAAATTTGGTGTTTTGATATTAGTTTTGGTGTTTTGAGAGTGCAACTAAGTTTGAATGATGTTATGGGATGTGTTGGTAACTTTTGTTGGGGTCCCGAGGGGCTTGGGATTGATTTCGGTTGGTTAACGGGCATTTTGGACTTAAATAAATTATTGATTTTCTGGTTTTTGTGCAGCAGATTTTTCTTCACTGCGATCGCGTAGGGAGAGTTGCGATCGCGTAGTGCAAATTGAGAGGGGCAGAATTTTTCTCTCTGCGATCGCATAAGTGTGTTCGCGATCGCAGAGGTCGAGCAGGTCAAGCATTGCGATCGCTTGGCCTTACCTGCGATCGCGTAGGGTCCTGACAGGCGCGTGTGGGTGAGGTCAATTGTTCTTCGCGATCACGTGCATTGGGTTGCGATCGCGTTGGTTTGGGTTGATGTGAAATCGCGATCGCGAGGGCCTTTCCGCGACCACAATGCATAGTTACCTGGGCAGTATTTAAATAAACCCTCCGCGACCTAAACCCCATTTACACCATTTTTGTACGGACATAGAGCTTTGGGGACGATTTTTGAAGAGGAAAATCACTGTTCTTTATAGAGGTAAGTGTTTTGGACCTTAAAACTCAATTATGGATGATTATAGAACATAATATCAGTGTTAAATTCACGAAAATCAGTAGAAAAAGGTAGCTTTAGGGCTTGAGATTTTAAGACCTTTTAGGGATTGATTTGAGGGTTCAAACGAACTCCGATTTTAGTGTTCTTTATATGTACGGACTCGTGAGATGATGAAGAACAGTTTGGTATAAAAATTTCTGAGTTTCGGGACGCGGACCTGGGAGTCGGGTTTTGACTAATTTCGGATTTTGAGCTAAATTTGGTACTTTTCAATTGGAATTCATTCCTTAAGCATAATTTGATGATAAAAATATGAATTAGTAGATTTGGAGCACTCAGAGGCACGATTTACAGGCAAAGGCACTGCGGAATAGTATTTTAGCCGATTTTGAGGTAAGTAACGTTTCCAAACTTGGTTCTGAGGGTTCGAAACCCCGAGCTAAATGATTTATGACTATTGTTGAGGTGACGCACATGCCAAGTGACGGGCGTGAGGGCGTGCACTGGGAATTTGTGGCCTGGCGTATCTCATGGCACCGCTTAGAGATTATTCCATGATGATATATGTGCTTCTATTAATGTGATAATTGTGAACATGTTAGAAATCATATTAAGTATAAATGCTAGGCTTCACGCCAGAAATGCTGAGACCTGAGTGGTCGTATATTGCTGTCTCATGTTGTGATTATTTGATGTCATAGAATCAGTCTTGTTATAGCATATCATTTCATATCTCAGTCTCAATATTGTTAATTACATGCATATTTATCATTGTTTCGGGCTGATGGAGGCATTTGTGACCCATGTGAGTGAGCCTGAAGAGTAATGACTGAGTGAGGCCGAGAGCCTGTTATTGAGACAGATATGAGAATGGACTGCACACTACAGCGATATTTAAATCATGCCTTCGTTGGCTTGATATGGCGCTTGGGCCACTAGGGCCCCTCCGGGTCTTTACACCCCCAGTGAGCACATTGATGTGAGAGATGGATTTTCCCTAGGCATGGATCTTGTCCGAAGTTGATGTATGTGAGGGATGGATCTTCCCTGGGCATGTATCTTTTCCAAAGCTGATGTTATGTGAGGGATGGATCTTCCCTGGATATGGATATTGTCCGAGTGTTGTATTCCGGAGATGGATCTTCTCCGTGGGGGCTGGACTGGTCTTTTTCCTCAATATGGAGTGACTACGGTCACCGGTGTTTATGCATATTCCGGGATGGAACTTCCCTGGGCCTGAGAGCCATATATAGTACTGAGTGGACTTCTGTGGGAGAGTTGTGAGCACTATTTGCATATCCATACTGGTTTCATACATATATTTTATGATGGCATGTAGAGTATATTGACATACTTGGAATATTTACTCATCCTGATAAATTGTTAGCATGTCTAAATTCTGTATATTATTTATTGTAACATAATTGAGGTTTTGTCCGTCACTACTTCTCAGCCCATAGTTTGGGTTCGTTACTTCTGAGTTGGTGTACTCACGTTACTCCCTGCACCTTGTGGGCAGATCCAGGTACACCGGGACTCGGTAGCGGATATTGAGCAGCGTTCAGCGTTTCTATTGGAGTTGTCAAGGTAGCAGCTGGCGATCGCGACCTCGTCTTCTCTTTCTTATTCAACATGTTGTTCTTTATTTTGAGACAATGTTGTCCATTTCTCCTTTTATTTTCTTTATGTTATAGTAGCTCATGACTGAGTGACACCAGACCCGTGGTTAGAGGTTTAAATTTAGTTTTCAAATATTGATTTTAAATTTCAGATTCTTAATATTATCAATAAATTCGTTTAAAGATCGCATTTTTACTGGAAATTGAATTTAGCTTAGTTAAAAAGGGAGGCTTGCCTGGTTCCACGACAGGCGCCATCACGACTCCGAAATTGGGTCGTGACAAGATGGTATCAGAACGCTCGGTTAAATAGGTCTCACCAGTCATGAGCAGGTTTAGTAGAGTCTTGCGGATTGGTACGGAGACGTCTGTATTTATCTTCGAGAGGCTACGAAACCTTTAGGAAAAATCTCACATTCTCGAACTCTTGTTGTGCGAATCCATTGATTCAACCTAAAGCGTAATTCTTTGAACTCCTTTCATGTATTCAAGCGCGAACGTGAGCGCTCGGTATCTGCCGTGCACCGATGGTTGTGACTTCCATGAATGAGATGTTTAATGGTTTGAGTTATGCATGAGCTTATGAAGGATTTAGTTGAATCCCACTGCAGTATTCTGGCACTGATAGCGTATGGGCATTGTGGGTTATGGTTGTTTTGATCCATGGCTTTAAGCCAAGTGGGAGAGTCTACTAATGATTAGTTGGTTGCCCGGTTAGGTGTTGTATTGGTTTTAGTTTGGGGATATTTGGGAGAGTATTCAGCCGCTTATGAGCTTTAGACTGTATGATCTTATGCTTGAGTCTCGTGTGGTGAATCTAGGTTGAGAATTGCAGTATTATGACAAGGAGAATTTTCAATTCAAGGGTAAGTCAGAAGGAACTTGGATAAATAAGACCACTTTGTAGTGGGTCGGATCGACATGGTAAGGGATACGTTTAGTTCCTTGGGTACTTATGAGGTAATGAGTTTTCTACATGTGTTTCCTAAAAATGATCTTGGGTGTTGGTGTATGCGGTACGTTGTGTAGAGTCGAGATCTGCATGCGTGAATTCACGGTTCAGTTCTGGAAGAAAGGTCAAAATTCTTAGGCGGCATTGGCAGTTTCAAATGACTAAGTAAATGATATATATGGGTGGCTTAAAGAATTTCATGTAGACTAGCGTTTCGATGGGATCACTCAGTGTAGTGGAGTTATGTAGGGGTATGACCTTTGGTATTGGATTCATGTGTTTTGATTGTTACGATGTGTGCCAGGCTTTTAGCATGATGTTGTGAGGGTAATTGTTAATGGCAGGATAGTCCTCTTATGTGAGTCTTTTATATAATTTGATTACGTTGGGATGTTGTTGTTGAGTGCACGAGTTGCACAGGTTATGGCTTCGAATTGTATTGATGTGTCATGTCAGAAGAGGTCATTGGAAAGATAAATATCGGGAGTCGGCTTAGAAATTTGCTATAATTCCTGTTTGGGAAAGGGGAGCTTCATGTCTGACTGCTCGAACGAGTGGTTGTTAGTTTCTACATGTTTTTGTCATCATCGGGAGTATATGAAAGTGTAAGAGCGAGGCATTTCTTGATAAGAGGTTATTTACCGGTATTGGGTTGTTATAAGCAACTATTGTGATTAGGAGTTATCGTCATGAGTGCTTGAGTCATGCAGTGAATTATGGTATTTCATCTTGGATTACGCATATGACTTGTTACAGTGTGCTCAGACTTATTCAGTTTATAGTTGTGGGATTTTGATCTTGTAAATTGATTCAGAAGTGAAAATGTAGTTCTAAGGTTTATGGGTCAGGATTTGATAATGAAATTTCAGTTATGTTGTGTTATCAGACCTAGATGGGGTAGGGTGATGTGGTATCACCTCCGAATATGTGCATGGTAGGTTACACAACAATTTTGGTGGTGTTTGGAACAACTCTAGGCACGTTCGAGGACGAACGTATGTTTAAGTGGGGGAAAATGTAACGACCCGGTCCGTCGTTACGTAGAACCTGCATTATAATTACTATTCTTGACTTACCATAGGTTGGTTATACTGTTATTAATGTGTTAGAGTTGGTAGGCTTGAAATCGGAATGGTTGTAGTGAGAGTTTAATCCCTTAGTCTTTAAAAATAGCCTTAAAGTTGAAAAAGTCAACTGAGAGTTGACTTATTGGTAAACGACCTCGGAACGCAGATTTTATGGCTCGGATAGCTTTGTTAGGTGATTTGGGACTTAGGAGTGTGCTCGGAATATTTTGTGATGTCCGGTGTAGAATTAGGCTTGAATTGGCGAAAGTTAGATTTTGGTGATTTTCGGTCGGCAGTGGAAAATAGTCTATCAGGGTCAGAATGGAATTTCGGAAGTTGGAACAGGTTCATAATGTCATTTTGGATGTGTCTGCAAAATTTCAGGTCAATCGGAGTTGTTTTGGATAGTTTCGGCATCGTTGGTAGATTTTAGAAATTTCAAAGTTCTTAGGCTTGAATCCGATGTAAATTTGGTGTTTTGAGAGTGCAACTAAGTTTGAATGATGTTATGGGATGTGTTGGTAACTTTTGTTGGGGTCCCGAGGGGCTCGGGATTGATTTCGGTTGGTTAACGGGCATTTTTGGACTTAGATAAATTGTTGGTTTTCTGGTTTTTGTGCAGCAGGTTTTCCTTCACTGCGATCGCGTAGGGAGAGTTGCGATCGCGTAGTGCAAATTTAGAGGGGTAGAATTTTTCTCTCTGTGATCGCATAAGTGTGTTCGCGATCGCAGAGGTCGAACAGGTCAAGCATTGCGATCGCGTTGCCTTGCCTGCGATCGCGTAGGGTCCTGACATGCGTGTGGGGGTGAGGTCAAATGGTCTTCGCGATCGCGTGCATTGGGTTGCGATCGCGTAGGTTTGAGTTGCTGTGAATCGCGATCGCGTAGGTTTGAGTTGCTGTGAATCGCGATCGCGAGGGCCTTTCCGTGATCGCAGTTCATAGTTACCTGGGCAGTATTTAAATAAACCCTCCGCGACCTAAACCTTTTTTACACCATTTTTGTACGGACAGAGAGCTTTGGGGACGATTTTTGAAGAGGGAAATCATTGTTCTTCATAGAGGTAAGTGTTTTGGACCTTAAAACTCAATTATAGATGATTATAGAACATAATATCAGTGTTAAATTCACGAAAATCAGTAGAAAAAGGTGGGTTTAGGGCTTGAGATTTTGAGACCTTTAGGGATTGATTTGAGGGACGAACTCCGATTTTAGTGTTCTTTATATGTACGGACTCGTGAGATGATGAAGAACAGTTTGGTATAAAAATTTCTGAGTTTCGGATTTTGACTAATTTCGGGTTTTGAGCTAAATTAGGTACTTTTCAATTGGAATTCATTCCTTAAGCATAATTTGATGATAAAAATCTGAATTTGGTAGATTTGGAGCACTCAGAGGCAGCATTTACATGCAAAGGCACGGCGAAATAGTATTTTAGCCGGTTTTGAAGTAAGTAACGTTTCCAAACTTGGTTCTGAGGGTTCAAAACCCCGAGTTAAATGATTTATGACTATTGTTGAGGTGACGCACATGCCAAGTGACGGGTGTGAGGGCGTGCACCGGGAATTTATGGCCTGGCTTATCCCATGGCACTGCTTAGTGATTATTCCATGATGATATATGTGCTTCTATTAATGTGGTAATTGTGAACATGTTAGAAATCATGTTAAGTATAAATGCTAGGCTTCACGCCGGAAATGCTGAGACTCGAGTGGTCGTATATTGCTGTCTCATGTTGTGATTATTTGATGTCATAGACTCAGTCCTGTTATAGCATATCATTTCATATCTCAGTCTCAATTAATTACATGCATACTTATCATTGTTTCGGGCTGATGGAGGCATTTGTGACCCATGTGAGACTGAAGAGTAATGACTGAGTGAGCCGAGAGCCTGTTATTGAGACAGATATGAGTATGGACTGCACACTGCAGCGATATTTAAATCATGCCTTCGTTGGCTTGATATGGCTCTTGGGCCACTAGGGCCCCTCCGTAGTCTTTATACCCCCAGTGAGCGCGTTGATGTGAGGGATGGATTTTCCCTGGGTATGGATCTTGTCCGAAGTTGATGTATGTGAGGGATGGATCTTCCATGGGCATGGATCTTTTCCAAAGCTGATGTTATGTGAGGGATGGATCTTCCCTGGATATGGATATTGTCCGAGTGTTGTATTTCGGAGATGGATCTTCTCCGTGGGGGCTGGACTGGCCTTTTTCCTCAATACGAAGTGACTACGGTCACCAGTGTTTATGCATATTCCGGGATGGAACTTCCCTGGGCCTGAGAGCCATATATAGTACTGAGTGGACTTTTGCGGGAAAGCTGTGAGCACTATTTGCATATCCATACTGGTTTCATACATATATTTTATGATGGCATGTAAAGTATACTGGCATACTTGACATATTTACTCATCCTGATAAATTGTTAGCATGTCTAAATTCTATATGTTATTTATTATAACATAATTGAGGTTTTGTCCGTCACTACTTCTTACCCCATAGTTTGGGTTCGTTACTTCTGAGTTGGTGTACTCACGTTACCCCCTGCACCTTGTGTGCAGATCCAGGTACACCGGGACCCGGTAGCAGATATTGAGCAGCGGTCAGCGTTTCTATTGGAGTTGTCGAGGTAGCAGTTGGCGATCGCGACCTCGTCTTCTGTTTCTTATTCTACATGTTGTTCTTTAGTTTGAGACAATGTTGTCCATTTTTCCTTTTCTTTGCTTTATGTTATAGTAGCTGATGACTGAGTGACACCGGACCCGGGGTTGGAGGTTTAAATTTAGTTTTTAAATTTCAGATTCTTAATATTATCAATAAATTCGTTTAAAATGTCATTTTTACTGAAAATTGAATTTAACTTAATTAAAAAGGAAGGCTTGTCTGATTTCACGACAAACGTTATCACGGTCCGAAATTGGGCAGTGACAACTTATGTCCCTCATAAACTGCAAAAAAACAGTAAAAAGTACCGATCTATGCGTTGGAAGAAGATCTCTCTATGCGTATGCTCTTTTTATTTTTCTTCTTTTTTTTTTTTTTCAAAGGACTTTACTTACGTACAGTGTACACGATATGAATAGTGCAAATTTTTTATCCCATTAGTGTATTTTAATTGATTACAACAGGTTATTTGTTTTATTTTTTAAATTATTAAATTAGGTTTAATATAGTTTGTTAGTATTACTTTAACTTGATAATGTAAAAAGCTTTACACCTTCAACTTGCAAAAAATAAGCTCTACTAAAAAGACCGGCTCATATTTTCTGTTTAAACAGTGTTTGCAAGCAGGGGCAAAGCTATCGTATGCCAAGGGTGGTCGACAAAACACCTTTCGCCGAAAAATTATATTTTGTATAGGATAAAATAATATTTATTATTAATTAAAAAATAGACTTTGAACACCCTTTCATAGCATACTAACAAAATTATTGAATTTCCTGATTTCATTACTGTTTTCCAGAGCAGTAGTTGTTGCAAAAAAAAACCTACTCGCACGCAGTATAAGTTACATCTAGATAACAAGTAAACATAATAGATCAAAACATAAGATGCATGACATATATGTAGAAATTATTAGATCATGATTTATTATTACATGTCTTCGCCTAATAAAATCACTCTATCACTTCGTTGCAATTCAGTACTCTCACTGTTCCGCTTTTTATGTTGCCAAGTTATTATCACAAATACTAGATAATGGAACTATCCAACTAATTGAAGTTACTAACATAAAGTCACTCATGTTAGTTACTAAAAACACTAAAATTCGGCGCTGCAATCATGTAAACCATGAAATAATTTGACAACCGATAGATGATTATTTACATTATATTTTGGTATATGTCCTTGTCCCCAATTTGTGGATAGATCCTTACTCTATAAAATATACTCTAGAATAGTATTGACGAAATCAGGAAGTTGTCTATACATTCTAAATTACCAACTGCAATATGTACATAGTATTTTATGACCTAATTGATCATTTAGGGGTGTACAATTTTTTTGTAAGCGATAAAACGTGAATAAATAAATAATTACTATATATATATATATATATTAAGAAAATTTACAAAGCAGTTTCATGTGACACCGTTAGTTGGGGACAAGGTGCATACTGATATATGAGTGAAGTAATAATAAGATATATATATACGAGAGCAAGAGCTTTAGTACTCAGCAGTTAAAAATATGTAAAGTATCAAAATTCTTTTTCACTACAAGCAATTAAACAAGAAATGTTAAAAAAAATTCACATAGACTTTTATCATTCTCTCGTCTAATAAAATAAGGTTTTATTCAAGTAAGATCTATAGGGTAAAATAGAGGAATTTCTAATCAATACAGAAATATGTAAGTTTTTCTTAATAGAGCGTCATATAAAATAAAATAATATAAGCATTAAGCATTGATCTTTATATATTTTGGTATATGTCAATTTTTCCAGTTATTCATCAAAATATCCTTTTTCTATACGGTAAAACAAAGAATCAAGGAGACAATGTTATTTATAGACACAAAAATATTAAGACATGCATATTTAAAATAATAAATTTTTAAAAATCTTTATCTATTTATTAATAAACTTGTGTTAAGTAAAATTAAGACAAACAAATTGAAATGGAGGGGTGCTACTTAGATCATCGCCCACGGTATCCTGTACCTATCAAATTAAAAAACTCTCTTATAATATAGTCCAAGCATAAGCTAACAAGTCGACTATTATATTCCAATAAGATCATATTTATTCGTTAAAAGTAAAATATCTAGTAGTATAATGAATGTCTGCAATTTATTTTCACCTTTTTGGCAAGAGAGGAAATGAGTAGTATGGTAAGTCACATCATATTCTGAGGTATGTGCCAAAAATCTAGAGGCAGAACATTGCCTATTTGTCCTTTGTCTTGTCAATTGATTTGGCGCAGTAAATATCGATATTCAGTCTGTTTCAGTAGAAGCCAAATTAACATGTTTGACCATTCAGTCGTTAACTATCATTTTTGTCAAACATATTTCTAAACTTTGACAAAAAGTTTAAATATACTCTATGTTATATTTTGGGTCTAAATCTATCTCTATCGTAATATTGTTAATTTAAATATATTTATATTCTATTAAGTTTGCCTAAGGTAATCCAATATTACGTGACACTGATAATTGATGAGATGAATATTATATGACATATCACTTCAGCACCTCTAATTCATATATAAAACACTAAAATTCAAAAGACAATATTTTTTATGGTAGCAGTAATGTTGGAAATAGTTGGTCGAATGTCAGTGCCACGTACATATATAAAACACTAAAATTCAAAAGACAATATTTTTTATGGTAGCAGTAATGTTGGAAATAGTTGGTGGAATGGTAGGAAATTTTATTGGTGGAAAACAAATACAAGGCAGGGGTTAATGTTGGAAATAGTTGGTGGAATGGTAGGAAATTTTATTGGTGGAAAACAAATACAAGGCAGGGGTTAATGTTGGAAATAGTTGGTCGAATGTCAGTGCCACGTAAGATTAGATGTTCACTTAGGACAAACTTAACGGAATAGGAGTATATTTAGTAGGGTTGTGCATAATTTGGTAAATACCGAATTACCGTACCGAAACCGAAAATTTTGGTATTTGGTATTCGATATTTTGGTATTCAATATGGTATTTGGTTTAAGTTTAAAAAAATATTAGTATTAGGTATGGTATTTGGTATTTTAAAATGAAATACCGATATCGTGCCGAAATATATACTATATTACACAATACACATATTATTAAAAATAACATAAATATAAAAATATAAAATTTTACTTTCCTTTATTTTCTAAGTTCATCAATTAACTCTAAGAAAGTAACAAGACATTTTTAATGACCAAATTTATTCTTTTATGTACAATTTTCTCTCTCTGGGTTGATATTTGCTAGTTTTGGACAAAATTTTTGTCAACAAATATTTTTAGTTTTGTACTTTTGAGTATTTTAATTTACAATGTTACAATTTATGACTTCATGCACTAGTTAGTATTTAAAGTGAATAAACTGAAGTTACCAAACCGAATAAACCGAAACCGAACCATACCGACTTTAATTAGGTACGATATTGGTATTACATTTTAAGAAACCGAATACCGAAAATATCGAACCGAAATGTCTAAACATCATACCGTACCGACCAACGAACACCCCTAATATTTAGACCCAAAATATAATGAGACGTATATTTAAACATTTTCTGATAGTACATCAGTATATTTGACCATTTTCCCTTTTTTTATATATTAAAACATGAAAACAGAACTGTTGTTTCATTATTTTCCTAAAATGCTTGTATAAATCCGTTGGTATAATTTACTTGTTGAAATTTTCCTTAAAGCTAATTTCTCTTCCGTATTGCATATACCATTTGTATACGATTAAAATTGGGTCTACCCGATTTTACTATTTGACCGCGACCGAGAGGTTGCGTCAAAGGACAGCTTCATAACGGAACAGACTAAATCACGAGGATAAGGTACCAAGTTAAGAATCGAGGTACCTGTCAAGATTGAGGCTAGTAGTAATCGAAGCCAAATGAGACAGACATCGAGTAAGATCGAAGATAGCACAATAGCAGAAAGACGGGATATCTGTGACTGGTCGAGGATCATGGCGTAAATCTCGGAACGGATCAAATCAGAAATGGTTAATTAGCTAATCATGAGATTTCCTTCTGTAATTAGAGTTATACCATAAATGGAATTCCTCTACTATATAAAGAGGGGTTCTAATAATTTGTAGGACACATTGTTCACAGATACAAAAGCAATATAATTCTCTTTCTCGCTTATACCCCCTTGTTCATCAGCTTGTTATAT
This sequence comes from Nicotiana paniculata, assembly GCA_005239505.1. Lineage (NCBI taxonomy): Eukaryota > Viridiplantae > Streptophyta > Magnoliopsida > Solanales > Solanaceae > Nicotiana > Nicotiana paniculata. Next base: position 43,739 of record ML342012.1, read on the forward strand.
TTTAATTGTTCTTGCATCAATCAGGTCGAGGGTATCCAAACTCGAGGGCTGAATTCCATTCTAACACTGGTTTGCTTTACTTTATAGTTCAATTCTGCTATTTATCTTCATAATTATCAATTGGTATTGAGTGAAATCACGTGTCCTTAAAACCACATTATAAGTTTAATTATTATCCAATTTTAAGGGTAAACAGTTTGGCGCCCACCGTGGGTCTAAGGATAATAATGATTGCTTAATATCGATTCCGATAACACACACTACTTTACGCTTGTTCTTGTAAGTGTTTTTGTTTTCAGGATAAAATAAGTCGAACTCACAAATAGCATCCACAGATGGTGATAACAGCCTCAGATTTCACGGGGAAAATGATAATATAGCCTCCACAGAGATCGAGGTGCCTCAGGCTGATCTCGAGGGAGTACCAATTGCAAATTCCGTCAATGTCAGTTCACATATCGCCCTAATTGAAAATTTGGGCGATGATCCCGAAGGTAGCGTATGCAGGGAAGGCTGATCTGGTGGTCGAGGTATACAGGGCGGAGGAGACGGTGAAGTCAGCCTCCAATTGATATTTGAAATGTTATAGGCACAACAAGCCGTTATAGCACAACTACAAAATTAGCACCGAACGCAGAGTGGGATCAAACCAGAAGATGTCCATAGGACCAAACCAGTACCGGATAGGTCGAACGCCAATGAATCGGGGACTGACCCCGCCATTATGAAAATGTTCGAGGATCTCACTAAACGAATTGAATCAGGAGAAAACAAAATCGAGGTAAATGATAAGAAAGTAGAGACATACGACTCTCGGGTTAACCAAATATCGGGGGCACCGCCAATTCTAAGAGGTATGGATTCAAAGAAATTCGTACAGAAGCCCTTCTCTCCAAGTGCGGCTCAGAAGCCCATTTCGAAGAAATTCCGAATGCCAGAAATTCGTAAGTACAATGGGACCACCGACACTAATGAACATGTCACTTCTTATACATGCGTAATAAAGGGGAATGACTTAGAAGACAATGAAATTGAATCTGTTCTACTGAAGAAATTTAGAGAAACCTTGTCGAAAGGAGCAATGATATGGTACCATAATTTGCCGCCAAATTCCATTGGTTCCTTCTCCATACTTGCAGACTCCTTCGTAAAGGCACATGCCGGGGCAATAAAGGTTGTGATAGGAAGTAGTACCTCTTCGAGGTGAAACCAAAAGACAACAAAATGTTGAGGGAATTCATATCTCGGTTCCAGATGGAACACATGGAACTACCACAGGTCATAGACGATTGGGTTGTTCAAGACTTTACTCAAGATTTGAACGAAAGAATTTCGGTGGCATCACCACAACTCAGAATTTACTATAATATCTAGCTGTAACCTGGGACGATGTACATAGTCGGTACCAGTCAAATAGCAGGGTCGAAGATGATCAATTGGGACCCTTTCCTATTCAGTTTATCCAAACAGGCCGGTCGGCAGAACTCAAAGGGATATCGACAGAGAACCTCGGTCGAACAGAGATAATCAACCATACAATGTAGATCACAGAAACATCGGCCTAAGACACAATCCCATCTGAAATAATCGAAGGAACGATCCAGGACAGAGCTCTCAAGGGCTCATGAGCAAAATTGGCTTCGATAAACATGTCGATCCCATAGAAGCACCAGGATTATCATAATACAACTTTAGCATCGACGCATCAGGTATTGTATCAACCATTGGGAGAATCAAATATACTAGGTGGCCCAAACCCTTACAGACCGATCCATCCCAAAGGAACCCCAATCAAATATGCAAATACCATGGTACACATGGTCATAGAACCGAAGACTGCAGACAACTAAGGGAGGAGGTAGTCCGTCTATTCAACGAGGGTCACCTTCAAGAATTCTTGAGCGGCCGAGCTAAAATCATTTCAGAGACTGGGATGCAAACATGAAAAACGAGTAGGAAGGACCACAACACGTGATTCACATAATCGTTGGCGGGGTCAATATTCCACAAGGGCCCGTGTTCAAACGCACTAAAGTAATCACAGAGGAAAATGAACTCGAGACTATGTACCGAAAGGCACTTTATCATTCAACGATGAGGAAGCAGAAGGGATCTCACAACCCCACAATGATGCATTAATCTCTATCCTTATGAAAAAAATTCAGGTTAAACGTGTTTTAATTGATCTAGGAAGCTCGGCCAATATTATTCGATCGAGGGTCGTGGAGCGGCTCGTCCTACAAGATCAAATCGTACTGTTGATACCCAATTTTTTCCTATAATATTTTTTCAAATACATATATACCTTCAAAACTATACATTTGCATCAATTGACATTTTCCCATAATTTTTACATTTTTAGGGATTTTTAATTAATTTATCTCAGTATTTTATTTACATAAATAATTAAAAATTGCATCAAAAATGACTTTATAACATTTTATGGTTAAATTTTGTTTTCTATATTTATATTAAGCTTAAATTATTTCACAAATAGCCACATTTACATTTTTTGGGTTACAATTGCAATTATAGCCTATGCATGCATTATTACATTATTTTATCAGAAAATAGCTCATTGTATTTTTAAAATATTGAGTAATTATTTAAATCATTTCTATGCATGAAAATTATTTTTTTATAATTTATTAATTATTTTATAAAATATTTTTTTATCAATTGTTTGGATATTTAACAAATAGCCTTTTATTTTTCAGACCTAGACTCTTTAAAGCCAGCCCAAAAACCCTTAATATTATCCCAAAAGGTTGGCCCAAACTCCTTAGGCCCAATCTGCATACCCCGACCCAATAGCCCCGTTTAATCGTGGCCGTTGATAAAAAATGATCAACGGTCCACGATGACCCTTACCTTAATTAACCCCTAACTCACCCAAACCGTCTTCATTATTTCCCGACTGCCGTCATCGTCTCCCCTCATCTCTCAATTCTCTCTCAACCTAATGCTAACCCTAATCGTCTTCACCGACGAAGACCACGCTTCTATGATGCTCCTATGCATTCTCCGACCACCCCTGGTCTCGTACACTCCATGGCTCTTCGATTTCATGGGTCCTTGAGAAGATCTCAAGGAAACCCAACTGGTTCTGGTTTGAAACTTGCCTGTCTCAGGCCATTTCTCGTCTGTAAGTAAGGATTTCTCCTTGTTTTATTTACGAATCCATGGGTCTTTTGACCGATTCTCTTTACTTATGCTATTTTCTGAAAACCCTAGTTCGATACTGTCGATTCTTCTCAGATCTTTATAGATCTGAGATGATTTGAGTATTTATTAAATATTTTCTTGAAAAAAATCTCTTGTTTTAATTAATTATTTTCGATTTTTATCACTCTTTCTAAACTAGGGCTCATATCAAACTGTTCTTCAAGGATTTTTCTAAACTTCTCAGTGTTTAATTAATTGTTCCTTCATTATCTTGACTACTTTTCGCATGAATATTCAAACCCTAGTCGATTCTGTGATATACTAATTTCTTCAACTTTGTTTCGATACTTTGGGTATTTCTGGGATACCAGCCGCATTAGTTTACTCCATTTATTTTTTTGCTTAAATATAGCTGTTAAAACCCAGTATTCTTTGGACTTTTTCCCTAATTGATCTCTGTTAGGGTTCGCACCAGCTTTTCTTGTTAAATCGGTATTTTTGTGAAGTTTTACTCATTTATTTTCTATTTATGGAACCTGAGTGATTCTTCTGGTAAAATCAGTATTCTTTTGAAGATTCTTACTGATTATTTCCTATTATTTTGCCCTGTTAAAATCTGTGTGCACAAATCTTATTTGTTTCCTTACTTGTGACTTTAATTGGTCACGCTTGCCTTAATTAGTCGTACGTATGATTTTGAGATTTTTACTGATTCCCTATTTGGTATGATTTGGATTCCTTGCCTTAATTATCTCCCCTGTTGTGACCGTTAATTGATTACCCCAAATTAAGGGGTCTATTCCAGACTCCCTTATGTGAATTGATCCTGTGATTATTTGACTACCCTTAATTGACTGACTTCTGATTCTCTTTACCTTATTTGTTCTACCTCCTAAGTACTATATATACACTCTTATTTTACCTCTAAAAACACGAACAATAGTTCAAAAATACACACACACACACACACACAAACTTTCTCTCATCTTTCTCTCTGCTACTTGTGTTCATTGCTTGTCTTGCCGACTGAAAGCCAAGTCAAGACTGTGGAATTCTACCTACTTTAATTTTTTTTTGTTTCCTTAACTGGTATGTTTCTTCTCCTAAGACATTCCTTCTAATATGAAGTTTAAACCTATGTGCTCCTTGTTGCTCCACAGCTGTTATATCCATGTCTCTTTCTGCACTAGTTTAATTGCTTATGCACTTAATTCTATATTCTTTCATGTTTGCTGCTTTGATCAGTATGCTTAAGTTTCACCCTCTCTTGTTCATTGTTTTAATCAACGTTTCCCTTCTGCTTGAGTATTCAATATGGTCTTAAAACAGTCTGTTTACTTTGTGTCTTCCTTGTCTTGTAACCCTAAATAGTATGGCTACTTTGTGTGATTGAATTTCTGTGGATCTTTCTCTATTACTCAACATGACTACCTCTGTATCCAGACCTATGTCTCACTGTGTTTAACCAACATGTTTATCGCAATGCTTAATTCCTATGCCTTCTTGTCTCTTGTCTTAAGTAGCATGCTTATCATATCACTAAGTATGATTGTAAGATTTGAGTGACTCATGTTTAGACCTTAAATAAATATGCCCTAGTTAATTCATGCCTGCTCTATGTCCCTATTAACTAGCATGACTGCTTTCACCCTTTTTCTTATGTGCTTCTGTTTCAAACGTCCTGTGTTCCCAACCCCTTGCTCCCTTTCGTGTAATTGTTTGTTCACCTAGAACTAATTAACAAGCTGAAGTTGAATAGGCAATGTGATGCTTTGTGACTATGTTGTTGTTTGCTTAACCGTCCTTTCCCCTCAGAATGTTTTCAACATGTTTTTTCACTCCTAATATGTTTTCTAAACCATTACTACTCCTAAAGTATTTTCACTCCTAAAGATTTTACTTCTATACGATGTTCCTAAAGTTATTCCAGCTATGTCAAGCACTCTCACTCCTGCTCTTAGAATACTTAGGATCCTGCCCCTCCAGTGTGTGTACTTCCTAGGAATCCATGAGATTCCTTCGAACTCTGGCACACTGGAGCTGGCCCTTCCACACTACACAAAGACTACTTCTTCTATAAGGATCTTGGTATGAGCATTGTCCGGGGTCCCTGAGGCCCTTGGGAACTCTGACGCACCAGGATACTCCTTTTTGGACACTATGAGATATGGTACTTTGAATTTGGTTGAACTCTCGGTTCTCCACGTTTACTTTGGGCCTATTCAGGCACCCTATAGCGTAACTATTTTCATTTTGTATTTCATTTGTTATATGGTCTGTAATAATAATCCTTGTAAAAAGATATTGGGGAAATTAGTAAAAAGGGAAGGGATTCTTATATAATTTTTGTGGGGAAACCGGGTAGAAATCATGCCCTTAGGATGATCATGACTATTGTTTGCATTAGAAATCATGTTCTTAGTTTTATTTTCTTGCATTAGAAGCCATGATCTTAGGATTGTTTTGGCATATTTAAAAAAAACATGTTGTAGGTACATTATGACAGTTGTTATGAAATTCTGCTTTCTAAATTTCTGCATAACCATGTCCACCTAGGAATTCTGTTACTAAGCTACTATTGTTACTGTATAACAAAAGACATTCATTCTCCTATGTGCATTAGAAACCATGCTTTAGGACTTCTATTGCATTCGCTTTAATACCACACATGCATCGTGTAAAATCAGCAACTATCCTGTCTATAGGAGTGTTTAAAAGAAATCCCAACACCTAGATATCATGTTATAGAGATAAATGTGTATAAAACCAGTTCTGTAATACTCATCACCTAGACAACATGCCTATAGGACATAACAAACTCAACCATCTGTTTAGAATCGCTTGTTAGTACTACGACTCTGATAGCAATTAGATATCATGTTTATAAGACATCCCAAATTTACAGCTAAGCAAGCCTGTAGGGTAATTAAACTCTTATAAAATTGGTAAAACTATGCTTTGTTTAATTATTTGTGAACTGCCCAGATTCAGCAAGTCCTAAAATCAGTAGGCAAACTAATTAGGTCTCCACTACCTCACTTTAATAGATATTGCATACAGTCTTTTTTCATGCTCACATAGATATCCTATTTTAGGACTTTGAAATGTTTGAAATCCTGCTGTTTGAGACGTGCTATTGTCTGCATACTTGAGGAGGTAAAAGTGAGCCTTTAATTGTTCCTTACGTGAATGTCCTACTTTTTCTTGCTTGTCTCTTAGACTTTCTCCTTTTAAGCACTTTAGGAGAGTCTAGAACCACCTTAATTAGAGGTCTTAAACACCTCCAGGGCCACAAGAAAAGGGACGGGTAATGCACGCCTAGAGCATGTTTAATTAGAATCGCTTATGCAACCGCCAAGGGGAGGGTAATTGAGTAGTAAAGGATATGATGTCATGTGCGCGAATGCTACGTGTAACCCCTCTAGTTGAGGAAGGTCTACCGAGTATTGCATAGTTGTGATCCTATAGGCTAATAAACCTAGGACCCATTTATTCCCTTTTTTTCATATGTGTGCTTAAACTGCTTTATTTTCTTAATGACTAATTCACCAAAAAATATGTTTGGTCGGGACCCACCGTTGTGGACCTCGAGGGGTGCCTAACACCTTCTCATCGAGGTAATTTCAAGCCCTTACCCAATCTCTGGTAATGTAGACTGGTTTCATGAGTTATTTGCATTAGGTGCTCTAACGCACCTTAAATCCGTTAGGTGGCGACTCTTCAATTTCCATACCCCCTTTCCCAAAAGGAAAGGAGTTGTCGAATGTCGAAACCACGATTTCACGAGAAAAAAGAGGGGCACGATAACATGGCGACTCTGCTGGGGATTTTAGGCTTTTACCATAACAAACTTGGTTTTTGTAAATTAGTCTTAAGCATGCTTCTTTTGTTAATACGTGCACATCCTTTCCCTATCTCCTTATGTGAATTTAATTGCCCGTTTTTAGCATTTATGATTTTTTTTACTTCAGAAACTGACTTATTTCTTTGTTTTCCTTTCTTAAACGTCTTTGAATTATTAAATACCGCATTTATTATTTTCCTAACACGCAAATACGTGACAACATGCTATTTACTGTTGCATAAATTATTCTCAACATCATATTCCACTCGTGTGTAATAAATCCTTTAGCAACGCTTGATGAGTTGTTGCGCTCTTCCTATATATCACCCTTTAAATCGACGGTTCCGTGCATTTCCCCCTTAAGTTGTCCGCTTGAGGGTACCAGTCTAGACCCCCATAGCAACCTTACTCTAATTATAACTGTACATGCATCATGGTCAAACCTAGCTGGGTTACTATGTTGTCCACATAATAACCCTTTAAGACAAACCTTATTCAAAGGTCTAGCAGGGTTTCCATAATCCCAACGGACGCAACCACGTTTTGTGCATTAATTTTGGAGAACTAAATGCCAATATGCTAATCATGGATATAAAAATAATCGAATCTGGAGGGGGAAAGGGCCTAACCTTATTTGTTTTGTAGAAAATGAGGCACGAGGTCCCCAGGTTCGGCATGGTCCAGAATATACCACCACTGCTTCTAGATTGGTGGGAAGATCTTTCCTCAAGTGACAAGAAACATGTGAAGAAGGTCCTGGGAAATTTGCCTTCTCTGTTAGACATCCAACCAAATAACATGTTGATAGAAGCTGCAACCATGTTCTGGGATCGTGAAAAATCAGTGTTCCATCCTGGGGATATAGAAATGACCCCGCCCCTAGAAGAAATCGGGGGATTTGCTGGGCTACCTTGGGACAGCCCTAGTTATTGGTACCAGAAAATTCCACTGATAGGGGATTTCTAAAAATGATGGGTCTGAAAAAGAACGCCGATTTGGAGTGCTTAAAGAAATCTTATATACCATTTGACTACTTGTATGATAGATACGATCATAACAAGTCCTACCGTATTTTTCATCACTTCCTTGGGACATATTCACCGCAGAGTTTTTGTGTTCATTGTTTGCTTCTTGGGTATGATAGTGTTCCCAACGAAAAGGGAAAGAATTCACACTAGATTGTCTATGTTCACCAAGACTCTAATGGAAGGAATCGAGGGACAGACATACACCATAGTCCCTATGATTATAACTGATATCTACCGGGCTTTCTACCACTGCCAGAAAGGGTCCAAACATTTCGAGGGTTGCAATTTACTGCTGCAGTTGTGGTTAATGGAGCATCTCCAAAAGGGTCAATATCGCCAGGAGTTTCCACGAAGGGCGTGGAATGACCATATTGCCTTCCATCACCCTAAACAGATGACTTATATTCCGGACAAGTTTGCTCAACGAGAGAGTGCTAAGGAATGGGCAGAGTTCTTCAACAATTTGACTGAGGATCGGGTTCAATGGATGTTTGAATGGTTCCCTACTGACGAGTTCATCATCAGGTCAAGGGACACTCCTCACTTAGTGTTGATCGGTTTAAGGGGAATATACCCTTATGTTCCCATCAGGATTATGAGGCAGGCATGCAGGAAGCAGATCATACCGCGAGTCGCAAAGATAAGTCATTTCCGGGCAGATTTTCAGGATGACGACATCCCTTACAAGTGTCAAGCTCAACATATGTGGCACTCAAAGATTATTGTGGAAAAGGACACCATCGAGCCAGACAGGTATCATGCGGTACATGCACCCTTTTAGCCGGCATGGTTGGAGGACAACTTAGCTGGGAAAGTTGAGCCAGGAATTGGTCGGGGAAACAGTGTCATAGACGAAGATGCATAAACCCAAGTAAAGTACAACAAGTTTCACAAGAGGATTCATGGCTCTGAGGCCGAATATCAGGAGATAAACGAGACAAACAAGAGATTAATCAGGGAATGGTGGGAAATGGCTATCACCTCTAATGAACGGGTAGAATATCTGGAACAGGGTTTGATGGAGCTAGAAGGAAAGATAAGAAAGAGGGTCGCTGACTGTCAGAATGCTGAAGGAAGCGAGGGAGGACATCTAACAAGAGTATACCTGTTGCTGGCATGCGCGAACTAGGGGACCTGATTGATGGAGTCAGAAAGATCAAGCCTGCGGAAGGTCCTTCTAGGACCAAGTAGATTAGATTTACCTGTTTTTTCCTAAATGTAATAAGCCCAAATGCCAGTAGTGACTTATATTTTATTATCTTAGTGTCGTGTTGGATTCATCTATTTTTATACTAATGAAATGAGGCATTTATTAGCATCTAAGTTCTCCAAAACAACATGTCACTAGGACTACCTCGGGCACAAGGAGGCTCCCAAAATAGGACGCAAATTTACATTCCGCAATATGTGTTTAAATACCGTAAATACTCTTTTCAGAACTCTTACTAACTTTTCTACCTTTTATTTTTCTTTCTTTCTTTTGATTATTACCATTTCCTAAAGCATTACTATTTCCTATCTTGATGAACCGGTAACTGTGACATGTAATGAGGCAACGCAACAAAAGGATAGTGATTCAGAAGAAGAGGATGTCATACCCGAGGAAATCGTCAGGGAAGTAGAGGATTTTGAGAACAAGCCCAAGTCTAACCTGGACGAAACTGGGATAATCAACTTAGGAGATTTCGAAACTGTCAAGGAGACCCACATCAACATTCACTTATCACCATCAGAAAAAGAAGAGTACACACAGTTCCTAAAAGAGTATGAGGACATCTTTGCGTGGTCATACGATGATATGACCCGGTTAAGTACATCTATTATGGCTCACAAGTTGCGCACAAACCCAATGTTTCCGCCAATAAAGCAGAAACTCAGGAAATTCAAGCATGATATGAGTATGAAAATCAAAGAGGAGGTCATCAAGCAAATCAAGGCCAAGGTCCTCAGGGTGGTTGAATACCCAACTTGGTTATTCAACATCATGCCAGTTCCAAAGAAGGATGGGAAGGTTAAAATTTGTGTCGATTATCGGGATCTCAACAGAGTCAGCCCAAAGGATGATTTACCACTTCCAAGCATACACATCTTAATTGATAGTTGTGCCAGACATGAACTCCAGTCCTTTATAGATTGTTTCACCGGTTACCATCAGATTTAGATGGATGAGGAGGATGCTGAAAAACCGCTTTCATTACACCCTGGGGGGTGTACTGTTACAAGATGATGTCATTCGGCCTAAAGAACGTTGGGGCCACCTACATGAGGGCCATGACTACTATCTTTCATGACATGATACATAAAGAGATTGATGTGTATGTGGACGATATCATCATTAAATCCACGAAGTCCACGGATCATATAGCAGACTTGAGGAAATTCTTGGACAGACTACGGAAGTACAACCTGAAGTTAAACCCCGCAAAATGTGTATTCGGGATTCCTGCCGGGAAGTTATTGGGATTCATCGTCAGCTGTTGAGGGATAGAATTGGATCCATCAAAAGTCAAAGCCATCCAAGAGCTACCACCACCAAAGAGTAAGAAGGATGTAATAAGTTTTCTAGGAAGGCTAAAATACATCAGCCGATTCATAGCCCAATCCACAGTTATATGTGAGCCAATTTTCAAGATGTTAAAGAGGGATGCTGCAACTAGTTGGACTGAAGATTGTCAAAAGGCTTTCGACAAGATCAAGGAGTACTTATCAACACCACCAGTATTGGTCCCACCAGAGCCAGGTAGACCATTCGGCTGCGTTCTGGGGCAGCACGACGAGACATGGAGAAAAGAACAGGACATCTACTACCTGAGTAAGAAGTTTACACCTTATGAAGCACGGTATTCTCTGCTGGAACGAACCTGTTGTGCCTTAACCTGGATAGCTCAGAAGCTGAGGCATTACTTCTATGCCTATACAACATACCTCATATCGAGAATGTATCCTTTGAAGTATATCTTTCAAAAACCTATGCCCACTAGCAAGCTGGCTAAGTGGAAAATCTTATTGAGTGAGTTCGACGTTATTTATGTAACTTAGAAAGCAGTAGGACAGACACTGGTAGATCATCTTGCTGAAAACCCTGTGGAAGGAGAGTACGAACCCCTGAAAACGTATTTTCCCGATGAAGAGGTACTATTCGTGGGAGAAGACATTGCTGAATCCTATGAAGGTTGGAGAATGTTCTTTGACGGAGCATCAAATTTCAAAGGAGTCGGCATTGGAGCCGTTTTGGTGTCGAAAACTGGTCAACATTATCCGATATATGCAAAACTCAGATTTCCATGCACTAACAACATGGCAGAATACAAGGCTTGCATATTAGGACTCAACATGGGCATTGACATGAACATTCAGGAGCTGCTGGTGATCGGTGATTCAGATTTGCTTGTGCACCAGGTACAAGGAGAATGGGAAACCATGAATTCCAAGATATTACCAAATCTGCACCATGTGCAGCAATTGAGGAAAAGGTTCACAAAGATAGAGTTTCGACATGTTCCTAGAATTCAGAATGAGTTTACCAATGCATTGGCTACTTTGTCATCAATGATACAACATCCAGACAAGAACTTCATTGATCCTATCCCAGTAAGGATCCATAGTCAGCCGGCATATTGTGCTCATGTTGAAGAGGAAACAGATGGGAAGCCCTGGTTCCACGACATCAAAAGGCATCTGACAAAAGGAGAATACTCGGAGCATGCAAACCATACTCAGAAACACACGCTTCGGAGGTTGTCCAACAATTTCTTCCACAGTGGAGGAACCCGATATAGAAGGAATCCGGATTTGGGATTATTGAGGTGCGTCGACGCAAAGGAAGCTTCAAAGCTGTTTGAGGAAATACATGCCGGAACCTGTGGACCGCATATGAATGGCTTTGTCTGGGTCAAGAAGATACTTTGGGCCGGTTATTTCTGGATGACCATGGAAACAGATTGCATCTAGTATGTTCAAAAGTGCTACCAATGTCAAGTACATGCAGATATGATAAAAGTGCCGCCAAATGAGCTTAATGCAACAAGCTCACCTTGGACCTTTTCCGCTTGGGGAATGGATTTCATTGGTCCATCGAGCCCACCGCCTCAAATGGGCATCAATTTATTTTGGTAGCTATTGATTACTTCACCAAATGGGTTGTAGTCGCATCTTGCAAAGCTGTGACTAAGAAGGTCATCGTGGATTTTGTTCACGACCGGATTGTTTGTCGGTGCGGAGTTCTAGAGTCCATTATCAATGACAATGCTGCCAATCTCAATAGTGATCTGATGAAAGCCATGTGTGAGACTTTCAAATTCAAGCACAAGAATTCCACAGCATATTGACCTCAAATGAATGGAGTCGTGGAAGCCGTCAACTAGAATATCAAGAATATAATGAGAAAAATGATAGAAAATCATAAACAATGGCATGAGAAACTACCATTAGCCTTACTGGGATACCATATCACAGTCCGCATATCAACCGGGGCAACTCCTTACTTGCTGGTTTATGGTACTGAAGTTGTTATTCTCGCCGAAGTAGAGATCCCCTCCTTGAGAATCATACAAGAAGTTGAGCTCAGCGATGCAGAATGAATAAAGAGTAGTTATGAGCAGCTAGCCCTCATAGACAGAAAAAGGATGAATGAGGTATGTCACGGAAAACTTTATCGGAACAGGATGTCCAGAGCCTTCAAACAAAAAAGTCAAGTCGAGACAGTTCACACCGAGGCAGCTGGTGTTGAAGAAGATCTTCCCGCATCAGGATGAAGCCAAAGGTAAATTCTCTCCCAACTGGCAAGGTCCTTACATGGTTCAAAGAGTATTGACAGGGGGAGCCCTCATAATCGCAGAAATGGACGGAGAAGTATGTCCAAAACTAATCAATTCAAATGCAGTCAAGCGATACTATGTTTAATTGTTTATGTTTCAGCAAATTATGTAAATTGAACTATGATCGACCTGATTCCTATTTAAGAGGGGATACATAGGCACCCCTGTGGGGTCGGTCAAAATTCAATAAAATTTCCACTTTCCCCATCATCAGAAACTGGGCAGAATTTTGAGGAGGACCCTCAAAATTCCAAAGCAAGTTCAGCGATCGCAGCATATACAACAGTCAGAAATGTTTATCCGTCTAACTGGAGCAGAATTTTGAGGAGGACCCTCAAAATTCTACGTCAAGAAAATTCGCAATGTCTCGGATCGTGTCACAGTCACTGGTTCATCTAACCAATTTTCTAAAAAACATATATTTTACTATGACTTTGAAAACTACGCATGCTTGCTTTTGAAATAACTCTGTTTAGAAACGCTACCCCCAATGATTTGAACATGATCTTCAGATCGAGCAAAGAAATTCAAACAAGCCGACGGAGGCACGAACCGACCTCCCCCTTACAGAACTCACGATTTTTCTTTGAATGCAGGAATAAGGAAATATGCATGCCTCGAAATCACAACCTTCATAACAATGATGATACTGAATCCACTTCCAGCTAAGAAATACTCTGCTATCACTTATTTTGCATGGGATTAATCCCTGTCCCAAATCTTGCATGAGGCTATGCCCTGCTTCCATATTTGCATAAGGCTAAGCATTGCCTTCTCTTTGCATGGGACTAATCCCTATCCCAAATCTTGCACGAGGCTAAGCCATGCCTTCATATTTGCATAAGGCTAAGCATTGCCTTCCCTTTGCATGAGACTAAGCTCTGTCTCAATCTTGCATGAGGCTAAGCCCTGCCTCCATATTTGCATAAGGATAAGCATGCCTTCTCTCTGCATGGGATTAAGCCCTGTCCCAAATCTTGAACGAGGCTAAGCTCTGCCTCCATATTTTCATAAGGCTAAGAATTACCTTCCCTTTGCATGAGACTAAGCTCTGTCTCAATCTTGCATGAGGCTAAGCCCTGCCTCCATATTTGCATAAGGCTAAGCTTTGCCTTCCCTTTGCATGAGACTAAGCTCTGTCTCAATCTTGCATGAGGCTAAGCCCTGCCTCCATATTTGCATAAGGATAAGTATTGCCTTCTCTCTGCATAGGACTAAGCCTTGTCCCAAATCTTGCATGAGGCTAAGACATACCTCCATATTTGCATAAGGCTAAGCTTTGCCTTCCCTTTGCATGAGACTAAGATCTGTCTCAATCTTGCATGAGGCTAAGAACTGCCTCCTTATCTGCATAAGGCTAAGCATTGCCTTATATTTGCATGAGACTAAGCACTGTCTCAAATCATGTACGAGGCTAAGCCCTGCCTCCTTATTTGCATAAGGCTAAGCATTGCCTTTTCCTTGCATGAGACTAAGCACTGTCTTGAATCTTGCATGAGGCTAAGCCCTGCCTCTCCATTTACATAAGGCTAAGCTCTGCCTTTCCCTACGAGCATTGTCTCTCTTTGCATAAATACAGATGTTGCTCTGTCCTAAACCTTGCATTATTCTCTTTCGGGGCTAAGCTCTGCCCCAGACTCTACACAAGACTAAGTTCTATCTTGTTTCATCTCAAGCATCATGTATTTGCATCTCATGGGCTGATACATAGACAAATTTTCCGAGGGCATCATAATCCGAAGGCATCATCTTCATAGCCGGAAGACACCATGCCATGGCCTGAGGATCTCTTAATATTGCACGTCATTATTCAAAGGCATCATGGTTCAGAGACACCATTTTCGTGGCCCGAGGACATCATCTCATGGCCTGCAAATCTCTCCCTTACCCAATCTCTGGTAATGTAGACTGGTTTCATGAGTTATTTGCATTAGGTTCCCTAGCGCGCCTTAAATACGTTAGGTGGCGACTCTTCAATTTTCGTACCCCCTTTTCCCAAAAGGAAAGGAGTTGTCGAATGTTGAAACCCCGATTTTGCGAGAAAAAGGGGGGAGCGACACGTACCCGCGGCTCGGGTTCTCAATGGTTTCAACATGGCAAGTGAAACAAATAAAGGTGAAATCATTTTACTAGTGAATATAGCTGGCACTATTCAAGAAACCAAGTTCCATGTGATCGAGGGTGATATGAGATACAATGCCTTGCTCGGAAGATCCTGGATTCACAGGATGAGAGAAGTCCCTTCAACCCTTCACCAAATGCTAAAATTTCTGACGCCGGATGGAGTAAAAATGGTGTATGGGGAACAACATGTTGCCAAATAAATGTTCGCAGTCGATGAAGTGGTACCGATATCGGCGCTTTCATCAACAAAGGGATCAGAGTCCAAAGGAAAATAGGAAGCTAAATAGCAACCACAACCACCAGCCTCGACCCAGTCGGAGAAGTAGGGAAGGGACGAGGACGATGTTTACTGGATCCTCTGATCCTTCATAATCCCCGAGGGTTCCGACGCCACCAAATCGACAGTCCAACAGCTGGAACAAGTCATACTGATCGAGTACCTACCCGATCGAAAGGTATACCTGGGTATGGGGTTAACCCCCGAACTCAGGGAAAAATTCATTAAATTTATTATCAATAATATGGAGTTTTTTGCTTGGTCCCACCGAGATATGATAGGGATCCCACCGGGGATTACTACACATCGAATGAGCTTGGACCCGAAGTTCCGCCAGGTAAAACAAAAAGAAGGCCCTAGTTCGAGGTAAAACATGCATTCATCAAGGAAGAGGTAACCAAACTTCTCAAAATAGGATCCATATGGGAGGTAAAATATCTCAAATGGTTAGCAAACGTAGTCGTAGTCCCTAAAAAGGGAAATAAACTTAGAATGTGCGTAGACTATAAAGATTTAAATAAAGCATGTCCTAAAGACTCTTTTCCTCTGCCGAATATCGATCGCATGATCGATACCACGAACGCCCATGAGATCCTTATTGTTTTTATGCCTACTCCGGGTACAATCAAATACAAATAAACCTAGAGGATCAGGAAAAGACTTTGTTCATCACTAAGTACGACACTTATTGTTATAATGTAATGTCGTTTTGACTAAAAAACGTTGGTGCGACTTATCAAACCTTAGTAAATCGAATGTTCGAAGAACAAATAGGTAAATCAATGGAGGTTTATATTGACGTTACACTGGTTAAGTCCCTGCGAGCGGAGGACCATTTGACACATTTGTAGGAAACCTTCGATATACTAAAAAAATACAACATGAAGCTCAAACCGGAGAAATGTGCATTCGGGGTCGGCTCGGGCAAGTCCCTCGGCTTTATGGTGTATAATCGGGGAATCGAAATCAATCCCGATAAGATCAAGGAAATGGAAGACATCACATCCGTGGACAATGTTAAGGTCGTACAAAGACTAACAGGGCGCATAGCCTCCCTAGGCCGATTCATCTCGAGGTCTTCACATAGAAGTCACAGGTTCATCTATCTACTAAAAAAGAAGAACAATTTTGCATGGACCCCGGAATGCCAACAAGAATTGGAAGAATTAAAGCGGTGCCTCTCGATCCCTCCACTGCTTCATACTCCAAAAGTGGACGAGCCACTCTACTTGTACTTAGCGGTCTCGAAAATCGAGGTAAGTGGGGTCCTAGTTCGAGAAGACCAAGGTACGCATTTTACTGTTTACTATGTTAGTCAAACTTTAGGTGAGGATGAGACCCGGTAGCCACACTTAGAAAAATTAGCGCTTTCTCTAATAAGCACCTCTAGGAAATTAAAATCATATTTTAAATGTCACCCAATTTGTGTGGTGAACACTTACCCTCTTCGAAATATTTTGCATAAGCCCAAACTCTCGTGTCGATTGTCCACATGGGCCGTCAAAATCAGTGGGTATGATACTGAGTATCAACCCAGAACGGCCATTAAGTCTCAAATCTTAGCAGACTTCGTGGCCGACATTAAGCTAGCCCTCGTACCTGAAGTCGAAAAGGAACTATTATAAAAAATGGGTACATCATCAGGGGTGTGGACCCTTTTCACAGACGGTGTTTTGAACGTGAAGGGATCCGGGCTAGGCATCATTTTGAAGCCGCCCACCGGTAACACAATTAGACAATCTATCAAAACTTCCAAGTTGACTAACAATGAGGCTGAGTATGAGGCCATGATTGCAGGTCTCAAGATAGCTAAGAGTTTTGGAGCAGAGGTCATCAAGGCCAAATGTTTGTGGTAAACCAAGTCAACAGAACCTTCGAGGTTCGATAAGATCGAATGTAGAGGTACTTTGAAAAACTACAGGTGATATTACATTGGTTTAAAGAATGGACCCTACAACATGTACCTCGAGAACAAAACAGTGAGGCCAATGCCCTTGCAAATTTGGGGTCATCGGTCGAAGACGACGAAATTAACTCGGGGACTATCGTAAAACTTTCAAAGTCAGTGATCGAAGAAGGCCACGCCGAAATAAACTCCAAAAGTCTAACCTGGGATTGGAGGAATAAATATATCAAGTACCTAAAAAACGGGAAGCTTCCATCGGATCCTAAGGAATCGAGGACTCTACGTACGAAGGTCGCACGATTCACATTGGCCGAAGATGAAACACTATATGGAAGGATGTTTGATGGACCATTGGAAATATGTTTGGGTCTCGGAGATACCAACTACGTCCTACAGGAAATTCACAAGGGTACTTGTGGGAATCATTCCGGTGCTGAATCATTGGTTCACAAAGTTATCAGAGCAGGATATTATTGGGCTAATATGGAACAGTATACAAAAGAGTTTGTTCGAAAGTGTGACAAATGTCAAAGGTATGCGCCGATGATTCATCAACCCGGAGAGCAACTCCACTCAGTCTTATCCCCATGGACATTCATGAAATGGGGAATGAATATTGTCCGCCCTCTCCCATTGGCCCCAGGTAAAGCTAAAGTTATTTTTTTTATGACTGACTATTTCTCTAAGTGGGTTGAAGAACAAGCCTTCGAGAAAATCATAGAGAAAGAAGTCAGTGACTTTATCTGGGACCACATTATATGCCGATTCAGGATGCCTGCCGAGATCGTATGCGACAATAGAAAGCAATTCGTTGACGGCAAAGTGACAAAGTTTCTCGAAGAGCATAAAATATCCCATCAACGCCATATCATCCTAGTGGGAATGGACAAGACGAATCAAAAAAAAAGTACATGATTCAAAATCTAAAGAAAATATTGAACGACGTTAAGGGAAAATGGATAGAAATATTTCCCGAAGTCCTTTGGGCGTATCGAACAACGTCAAAATCCAGTACTGGGTAACACTGTTCTATTTAGTATATTGCGCTGAAGCTCTGATTCTGATCGAAGTCGGGGAACCTAGCGTCAGCTTTCGATATGCAACGGAAGAGTCAAATCACGAGGCTATGAATGCAAGCCTTGAATTGCTAGATGAACAACGGGAAGCTGCGCTCGTTTGAATAGCCGCACAGAAGCAGCGAAAGGTACTACAACCGAAGAGCCAATATTTGGCACTTTAAAATTGGGGACTTGGTTTTGAGAAAGGTCACCCTTAGTACTCGAGATCCTAACAAAGGAAAACTTGGCCCGAACTGGGATGGACCGTTTTAAGTCCTCGACATCGCCGGAAAGGGATCCTACAAACTTGGCACGATAAACGGCAAACAATTACCAAATAATTGGAACATATCACTCCTCAAATGATATTATTGCTAAGGTATGACCTTTTCCATTTTCATTTATATTTTAAACTAACCGATTACAAGTATTTTATTATAGACATCAGAGTATTCTTCAACATGAAGTCCTTAGGTCTAAAAGCACGCATTGCACTCTATTTTCCCTAGACCGGTTTTTGTATCAAATGGGTTTTTCCGACGAGGTTTTTAACGAGGAAAACATTGTTCGTACTAACTTAGAGTAATTCAATAGTATCTAAAGCTTATTTACAATCAACCTCGAATACTGGGGGGAATAACCCTCGGATGATTACAAGAAAAATATTCCGTGTCAATAGGGTCTCGATAGGTAAATTTTGTAAAGGGCCAAACGGTCAAATGAATCGTGTCCGTGTAGATTAATTGAGCCCTAATGGCAAAATATGTACGCATGTATAATCTATTGAAAGAAGTATTTTTCCTTACCGGATGTTCCATGCCTTAGAAAAATATTATGCTTTACCATTTCATACTTATGATCTATTGTGGAAAATGGCCTAAGGACCAATCACAGCTAAAGTTCAAACAACTTACCCCATACTCGGGGACTCCCGCCCAAAAAAATGACATGATCTAATTATTAAACCTCGAGACCGTAATACCTTGAAAAGGAAATCCTCGATTTTATAGGCCAAGGATACCCCACTCGGGGACTGACACTTCGAACAAGCTAGAAGTGTAATCGGGAAACAAGCCCAAGAGGCAGATCCCAAGGCTATGGCCAAACTAACACGGTTCGGAGACATCCAAATTCCTTAATGAAAACAGGCCTTCAAATACTTTTATAAACTGGTTAAAAAAGCTACCCTCGACAAGATAACAAAAGGGTTTCGACAACATCAACCCTCGAAAAACCCTAAGGGGTATCAAATTGTTCAAATTCTTGAATAATTTTGCGCTGGACAATTTTTTCTAAGGCATAACAAAGAAAAGGGTTTCGATAATACTAACTCTTGAAAAACCTAATGGGTACAAATTTATCTCGTGCTAAGGCACGACAAATTTTTATATGATTAACTCTTTTAAAGGGGAAAAAAGTCATTCTTTTGAAGTTGTATCGGCCTAATTAAAGAGCCCAAGGGCCATTTTATTTTTTGAGTTCGAGAAATCGTCCTTACTTAGCTAAAACCTAAGGGTCACTCTACTTCGATTTCGAGCAAGTACTCACTCGATTATAAAGACTACACTAGTCCGACTTCGGTCTAGTTGCCTAAGTCTCAAACTAGTGAGCAATATCTTCATAAGGCATGAAGGCATGAATGAAGTAAAAATTTTCACAAGACAGAAGTTGAAATAAAGACAAGAAATATAAAAAAGAAAATGTTTTATACATACGAAGATATTTACAAAGGACCGATCAGGGTCCTACATAAAAGAAAAAGAGAGGAAAAAATACTAAGGCTCTAATTAATCTCGGGGGCATCTTCTCCATCGGGGTCCCCCCCCTCTCAGACCCGCTCTCGGTGCTCTGATCAACATCATCATCGTCAGAAGAGGCCAGCGCTCTACCATCGACTTCTTTCTCTTTAGACTTTGTTATCTCATCGGAAAGATCAAAACCTCGAGCATGGATCTCCTCAAGGGTTTCCCTCCGATATTGGCATTTGGAGTGTTCAGCAATCCAATATGCTCGAGTTTAAGCGGTCTTGGCATCCTCTCTCGCTTGGACTTGAGCGGCTTCAGCATCGGCCTGGTCGATGGCCACGATCGTCTCTACCTCGGCCTTTGCCTTTTCGGCTTCAGACTTGGCCTTCGCAAGTTTGGAAGCCAACCGAACCTCGAGCTCCTCTATTTTCTTTGCCTGATCTGAGCTCTTATCCTTCATGCCTCGAAGTTGATTCTCGATCGATGACAACTGGGCTCGAATAACCTCTTTTTCTGCAGCAGAGCGGTCCATACTATCTTTCCATCCCAATGTCTCCGCCTTCATCAAGTTGACCTCCTCGCGGAATTGCTCGATCCTCTCGACCTTCTGCCGCAGCTATGATATTGAAATGTTAGCCACTATTCTTGAATCAAGCCCATGAGCTTTTAAGAGTGTCATTACCTACTCGATCAGGTCGGTCTGATCTTGGTGAGCCTTGGCTAACTTGGATCAAAAGTCCTTAATCTCCTCTTATTTATGCTCGCTGAGAAGTTTGAGGGAATTTTTCTCCTCCGTGAGCCCTCGAAGATTGGCCTCACATCGGCTCAACTCCGCTCAGGAATTGGAGAACGCCTTCTGATGAAATGCCAAAGCCTATATGAAAAATAAAGGAAGTTAGACAGGAAATGTGTAAAGACCGAAACAAAATTGGGCTTCGTCCCATTAAGAAAATAAAGACAAACCAACCCATTAGCCTTAATTAAATATAGTAAAAATTAAAAAGAAAAAAAAAGCAAAAACAACATAGAGAGGCGATTAGACAGAAGAAAAGAGGCGGTTGTGCAAAATTAAAAACTAGCAACACTGGTTTCAACAGAAGCCGCCCAGCAGTGATCCTCCTAGGGAAAAAAGAAGAGAAAGAAAGGGGAAAGGAAGAGAGGTACAAAGAAGGGGAAATAGAAGTTCTTATCTCTAAAACCTTGAACACAAATAGTGTGGAAGAAGACTCAATTTCTTTTCTCCCTTCTTAATTTGTGCAAGTAAGTTTCTGATATGACTAATTACCAAGGAACCCATTCTTTTTATGCGTAATTAGCAACAAATAGACAAGGTTGAATATGTAGTAATCTGGAATTTAAAAGATAATTTTCAATTTGGGGCAAATGATCATTTTTTACATCAAACTTGAATTGATCAGAATACTTTCTTCTTCCCGAAATAATATGTATATGAGAAAGTCTTTGAAGGATACGATTAAATTAATACCAAGTGAAATTGAACAAAAAAAGCTTTCTTCTACAATAAGGTGCCAACTTCTATTAGCTCTATTCTAGTTTTAGGTTGGGTGGAAAAATTGAAACGAGTTTAGGAGGAATACTATGACTTCATGAATTTAAGAGTAATTAATATTCAAATGTTATAATGTATTTTTAGATAATTGATATTTTATGTCGCAATTGTTGGAAGCTACTTGGAGCCATTCGGCAAGAGTACTGTGAGTGATGACCATTCCATAGTTTGATTTTCAACTATAGCGTGTTTGAAACTAGTTTATTGCATGAAAAATATTTTCACAAAGGTTTATTTACTTGTATATGGACAATTAATAGTATAATTCGATATATATTCCCAATAATGCTTTAATACCTGAGTTTTATTTATAATGACATACTTTTGAATTGTATGTATTTATGAGTTTTCATATATTTGGAATTCAATTCTTTTTTCAGAAAGAAGTATAAACATATATTGTCTTACAAAGTAAAGGACCTTGGGGATTAACTTGGCTAGATTGTCGTTATCTTATGTCGGGATCGTTAGACCTGGTGCAATAGACCTGTATACATAACACTTATACACTCTGGAAGGGGACCTAGCTGACGGGGTAGTCAGACTGCCATGGTAGACCCATGGTGTTAGAAAGTATATAGATTCTGGTTTAAGTACTTCCCATTATAAAACAAAAAAAAATGATACAGATAACTATTGAATCATGATGATTTTACTTGCTTAATTCATTGTTTTCATCCATAAACTGCTATATTGGTTTAAATAGCATATTTTTGAAAACCTTATGAAATTCATAATATTTTGTCTATACTTGTCCCAAATAAATACTATGGTTGATGTTATTACTCACTCAGTCGGTGTGACTGATCGTATTTCTTGTTTCCTTTTCTTCCCCACAGATAATCTAGGTGAGGCTGACACTTTGACCCAGGAAGTGCGATAGACAGAGTGAATGATGGATCCCGTAAGCCCCCCACTTCCTTCGCGTGGGCTATCATTTTGTTAGACATACTTTAGTATGTTATTTTGTTAAACTTCTAGGGTTTTTCTCCTTAAGCCAGTCTTGGGATTGTATTTTGGCTTGTGTTAGTAGTAGTGTAGCTTAAAAATTATACATTTGTTGTGGGAGCTTGTGGCTTGAGATTGTCCATATTTTCTAAACTTAGCATGTTATAATTACTAGTATTATGGTGCATCGGACGCGTGTTGATTGAAGGCTGACATGTTTAAAGTTTTGGTTTGCTCCCGGTACAGAGGAGACTCTGCCGGATTTTGTATATGGGAAAAATTAAGGTAGACTTGCTTAGTAGTCTTAAACTCATTTAGCGCCGGTCGTGGCCCTCGTGGGGTCGTGACAGAGTTGGTATCAAAGCTTTAGGTTTAGGATATGACTTAAGGAGCAACGGTTTTAGTAGAGGCTTAATTGTGTATATGTTGTGAACCATATGCACGATCGGGGCTCGGTGGAAACCGATTAGGAATTGCATATCTTATTCTTTATTAAATCTTAAAAGAGTGATATATGCGATCTAGAGCTTTAAGAATACTAAAAAACGTTTTTAAGATTATAGATGGAAAAAGCTCGCTTGGCTAATAGTGGGGCTGGACATATAAATAGGCGTGAGGTACCACACGCTATGTTAGATAGAATTATGCTTCCACCAAACTCAGGTTGGGGTCGAAGGAGAGGTCGAGGCCTACATGCTAGACAAGTTGTCCACCCGATCACTGAAGACGAGGTGATACCACCCTCACAGCCTCAGGTGGTGTTACTACGGATATGATAGCGGTGATGCTGCATCAAGCCATGGAAAGTTTGCTACAGAAGGTCCAGACACAATCGAGAGTTAGTGCAATGCCCGAAAGGGTGGTGACAGGCATAACCAGAGCGAACAACCACTTGGGAAATTTATTTGTGAGTTTCTGGAGCTGAAGCCTCCCGTGTTTACAGTGGCTAGCGAGGACGAGGACCCTCAGCTATTCTTGGATGGAATTCAAAAGGCATTAGATGTGTCTGAATGTTCCACCACGAGGTCGGTTGCATTGGCTGCCTATTGTTTGCAAGATGTTGCCGGAGAATGGTTTAAATCTTTTAAGGCAAGCCGACCAATTAACTCACATCCCTTAACTTGGAATGAATTTTGTACCGCCTTTATTGAGCGGTTCTTGCCTATGAGCCGTACAGATTATTTGGCAGCTCAATTTAGTTGAATCGGATCTTAGAGATGTCTGTGAATGAGTATAATATTCAATTCACTCGTTTATCTCGATATGCACCACGTCTAGTGAATGATGATGTTATACGTACTAAGAGATTCATATGAGGTATAATCGATCCATTGTTCAAACCATTGGCATCACATTTGACTAAGAATGACTTAATTTACACATAGGAAGTGGATGTTGCAAGAGAGGTAGAGGCTCGGTGGATCGAAGAGAAAACATCTAAAACCCAAAATAAGAGGAAAAATACCACAAGATCCTTTGTATGGGGTCTCGGTACTAATCGAGGAACGGGATCACACAACCATCCAAGGATTGCACCATCTATCAATGCTTCTACTTTGAGAAAGAGTCCTACAGGCCCGGTACCCACACCTGGGCAGACCAACCGCACTATATCTACATGCCCTAGTTGTCAAAAGGTTCATTCGGGCCAATGTTGGAGAGAAACCAGTGCATGCCTTCGTTGTGGTCAGATGAGACATTATAAAAGAGATTACCACGCTATCAAAAAGGTACTAGCCAAGTGTCACCCCCGACAAATGCCACCCCCGACATCTCTGCAAATCAGACTGCTAAGGGGAATTTGGGGTCAGTGGGTAGAGGTGATGGAACCAAGGGCCCAAATAGTAGAGTATCGGGAGCGGCTGGCAGAGGCCAATCCCGATTGTTTGGTCTTACCAGGCAAGATGCCCAGGCATCTACTGCAGTCGTCACAAGTATACTTTTACTATGTCAACTTGATGTTACTATATTAAATGAATTTGAACGACCCTATTTCTCATTGCTTTCATATGATGTCATAGGATTTAACATATAATATAATGTCCCAAGTACACTTTCAGTGTGTTCATTTGATGTTATTGCTTTAATTGACCCTGGATCTACCCATTCCTATGTGTCCCCCTATTTACTATGAGGTTTAACAGACTCCCAGAGTTGTTATTAGCCCCTTTCATAGTTTCTACGTCAGTTGGGAAATCTTTACTAGTTGACCGAGTGTATCACTCTTGTAAAATTAGCGTTGGGGGTACGGACACATTATCCTACTTGAATGAGATAGACATGGTAGACTTTGATGTGATCATGGGCATGGACTGGTTAGCTTCATGCCATGCGACCATTGATTGTTACTCTAAGATAGTTCTCTTTGACATACCGGGTGAGTCATGTTTCATTCTACAAGGTGACCAAGGACCACCTTCGAATAGTCTAATATCATTTATGAGTGCAAATCGAATGTTAAATAAGGGTTGCCAGGGATTTTTGGCGTTTGTCAAAGATACGAACATTATAGTACCAGCTTTAGAAAATGTTCATGTGGTTAGAGAATTCCGTGATGTGTTTCCGGAAGTTCTAACTGGGTTACCTCCTATTAGGTAAATTGACTTCGGCATTGACCTAGTACCTAGAACACATCCCATATCGGTACCTCCGTATCGAATGGCACCAACCAAGTTGAAATAACTGAAGGTACAACCACAAGATCTATTAAATAAAGGTTTTATTAGACCGAGCACTTCGCCTTGGTGCGCACCAATTCTCTTTGTAAAGAAGAAGGATGGATCCATGAGACTATGTATAGACTACTGACAATTGAACAAGGTCACGATACACAATAAATACTCGTTACCGCGTATTGATGATTTGTTCGATCAACCTACAGTGCAAGGAGGTTCTCAAAGATTGACCTACGGTCAGGATACCATCAGCTATGCATCAAGGGTGAAGACGTCCCAAAGATGGCCTTTCGAACCAGGTATGAACACAACGAATTTTTAGTGATGCTTTTTGGATTGACTAATGCACTAGGGGCATTTATGGACATGATGAACAGGGTGTTCAAGCCGTACCTAGACAAATTTATAATATTATTTATCGATGATATCCTTGTATATTCTAAGAGTTATGAGGATCAAGAAAAACACTTGAGGAGGGTACTACAGACATTCAGAGAACATAAGCAACATGCTAAGTTTTCTAAGTGCGAATTTTGGTTGGATCAAGTTTCCTTCCTAGGTCATATTATATCCGAGGAAGGGATCTAAGTGGACCCAAAGAAAGTGGAAGAGATACAGAAATGGTCGAGGACAACCACCGCAACCGAGATACAAAGCTTCTTAGGTCTTGCTGGCTATTATAGGCATTTTATGCAGGACTTCTCAAAGATAGAAGCACCCTTGGCGAAGCTGACCCAAAAACATGTGAAATTTCAATGGTCAGATGCATGTGAGAGAAGTTCTTAGAAACTTAATAAATGTGTAACAACAACTCCGGTATTGGTGCTTCCATCTGAAATCGGAGGATTTTCGGTATATTGTGATGCTTCCCGAGTGGGACTTGGGTGTGTTCTCATGCAGAAGGGCCGAGTCATAGCTTATTCTTAGAGACAATTGAAGAAGCATGAGCAAAATTATCCGGCACATGACTTAGAGTTGGTGGCAGTTGTATTTGCACTCAAACATTGATGGAATTATTTATATTGAGAGAAATGCGAGATCTATATCGATTACAAGAGCCTCCAGTATATCTTCCAACAAAAAGATTTGAACCTCCGACAACGAAGGTATATAGAGCTACTAAAGGATTATGATTGCACGATATTGTATCATCCAAGCAAGGCTAACGTGGTGGATGACGCGTTGAGCCGAAAGTCTATGGGTAATTCGGCTCACATTGCACTAATAAGGAGGAACCTAGCAAAAGAAATCCACAAATTAGAAGTTTGTGGAACAAACTTTAGTCTGGGACAAAAGGGCCCACTATAGGCACATATGCAAGCCAGATCTTCATTAATAGAGGATATCAAGGCGAATCAATATTTGGATTCGAAGTTGTGCAAAATCAGAGACGACGTTGTTGCCGCTAAGAGTAAAATTTTTACTCTAGATAGTGATAAGGTACTACGATTGGATGATCGTATTTATGTACCTGATATCGATGGTTTGAGGCACACGATACATGATAAAACACATGGCTCCAAGTACTCAGTCCATACCTGGATCAACAAAGATGTATCAGGATGTTCGGCAGTTATATTGGTGGGATGGAATGAAGAAAGATATTGCAAACTATGTCACTCGGTGTCTAACTTGCCAACAAGTAAAGGCCGAGTATCAACAACCTACGAGGGTCATGCAACAACTTGAGATTCCAGAATGGAAGTGGGAACGAATTACCATGGACTCCTAAAGCTTATGACTCTATATGGGTGATTGTAGATCGACTTACGAAGTCAGCACATTTCTTTCCGGTCAAAACAACATATAATGGTGCGCATTATGCACAAATTTATATAGATGAAATTGTTCGACTTAACGGAATTCATGTGTCTATTATTTCAGATAGAGGTTCCCAGTTTACCTCGAACTTATGGAAAGCATTTCAAGGAGCATTGGGAACGCGTGTGGACCTGGGTACTGCATTTCACCCGCAGACGGATGGGCAGTCCGAGCGGACTATACAGACACTGGAGGATATGTTAAGATCTTGTGTCCTTGATTTTGGCAGCAATTGGGACAAATATCTACCTTTGGTGGAGTTTGCTTATAATAATAGCTTTCAACGAAGTATACAGATGGCACCTTATGAGGCGCTATGCGAAAGACGATGCCGATCTCCTACTGGTTGGTTCGAGGTTAGCGAGGAAAAGGTATTGGGTCCAAACTTGGTACAGTCAACACTTGACAAGGTTCAAGTAATCAGACAGAGGTTTGTAGCAGCTGAAAGTAGACAAAACACTTATGCAAATAAGAGACATCGAGAGCTAGAATTTTCGGTAGGAGATCATGTGTTCTTAAGAAAGGTGTCTTGAGATTTGGAAAGAAAGGAAAGTAGAGCCCGAGATATATTGGGCCATAAAAGATACTTGACAGAATTGGCAATGTGGCTTATAGTTTAGAACTTTCGCCAGGGTTGTCTTCCGTACACCCCGTGTTTCATGTGTCTATGTTATGGAAGTACATGCCTGACACGTCCCATATACTTGAAACATCGAATCTTTAATTAGATGAGAATTTGACTTATGAGGAGGAGCCAATATCCATTATCGATAGACAGGTGAGGAGGCTTCGATCGAAATATATTACGACAGTGAAAGTTATATGGAAGAATCATACTAGTGAGGAGGCAACATGGGAAAACGAGAAAGTGATACGAGCCAAATATCCTCACTTGTTTGAATCCATAGATACGTGTATGTTTAAAATTCGGGGACCGAATTTTTGTAAGGGGAAAGAATATAAAGACCCAAACAAAATTGGGCTTCAGCCCATTAAGCAAATTAAGACAAACCAGCCCATTAGCCTTAAATAAATATAATTAAAAACAAAAAAACAAAAATAAGAGAGAGAGGCGGTCAGAGAGAAGTAAAGAGGCAGCTGTGCAAAATTAAAAACCAGCAACGTTGGTTTCAACAGAAGCTTCCTAGAAATGATCCTCCTAGGGGAAAAAAGAAGAGAAAAAAAAGGGAAAGGAACAGAGATACGAGGAAAGAGAAATAGAAGTTCTTATCTCTAAAACCTTGAACACAAATAGTGTGGAAGAAGAGTCAATTTCTTTTCTCCCTTATTGATTTGTGCAAGTTTCCGATATGCCTAATTACCAAGGAACCCATTCTTTTTATGAGTAATTAGCAATAAATAGCCAAGGTTGAAAATGTAATAATATGAAATTTAATAGAAAATTTTCAAATTGGGGCAAATGATCATTTTTGGCATCAAACTTGAATTAATCGGAATACTTTCTTCTTCCCAAAATAATATGTATATGAGAAAGTCTTTGAAGGATACGATTAAATTAATACCAAGTGAAATTGAACAAAAAAGCTTTCTTTTACAATAAGGTGCCAACTCTTGTTAGCTCTATTCTAATTTTAGGTTGGGTGGCAAAATTGCAACGAGTTTAGGAGTGTAATCTATTGCTAGGAATACTTTGACTTCATGAATTTAAGAGTAATTAATATTCAAATATTATAATGTATTTTTAGATAATTGATATTTGACGGCGCAATTGTTGGAAGCTACTTGGATCCATTCGGCAAGAGTACTGTGAGTGATGACTATTCCATAGATTGATTTTCAACTATAGCATGTTTGAAACTATTTCTTGCATGAAAAGTATTTTGAGAAGGGTTTATTTACTTGCATATGGACAAGTAATAGTATAATTCAATATATATGTCCAATAATGCTTTAATACCTGAGTTTTATTTATCAATGACATGCTTTGGAATTGTATGTATTATGAGTTTCCATATATTTGGAATTCAATTATTTTGTCAGAAATAAGTATAAGCATATATTGTCTTACATAGTAAAGGACCTTGCGGATTAACTTGGCCAGATCGCCATTATCTAATATCGGGATCGCTAGACCTAGTGCACCTTGTACGATAGACTTGTATAGATAACACTTATACCCTCTGAAAGGAGACCTAGATGACAGGGTAGTCAGACGACCACGGTACACCCATGGTGTCAAAAAGTATATCAATTCTGGTTTAAGTACTTCCCATTATTTAAAAAAAAGGATATGATATTAATAACTATTGAATCATGATGATTTTACTTGTTTAATTCATTGTTTTCATCCACAAACAGAAATATTGGTTTAGATAGCATATTGTTGAAAACCTTATGAAATGCATGATATTTTATCTATACTTGTCCCAAATAAATATTATGGTTGATGTTATTACTCACTCAGTCGGTGTGACTAACCGTGTTTCTTGTTTCCTTTTTCTCCCCCACAGATAATCTAGGTAAGGCTGACACTTTGACTCAGGAAGTGCGATAGACAGAGCGAATGATGGATCCGGTAAGCCCCGCACTTGCTTCGCGTGGGATATCATTTTGTTATACTACTTTAGTATGTTATTTTGTTAAACTTCTAGAGTTTTGCTCCTTAAGTCAGTCTTGTGATTGTATTTTTTCTTGTGTTAGTGGTACTGTAGCTTAAAAGTTATACCGTTGTTGTGGGATCTTGTGGCTTGAGATTGTCCATATTTCCTAAATTTAGCATGTTAGAATTACTAGTATTATGGTGCATCATACCGTGTTGATTGAAGCCGACACGTTTAAAGTTTTTGTTTGCTCCCGGTATAGAGGAGACTTTGCTGGATTTTTTATATGGGAAAAATTAAGGTAGGCTTGCTTATTAGTCTTAGACTCACTTAGCGCCGGTCATGGCTCTGGTCGGGCCGTGACAAAATGGAAGAATGTGATATAAACGAAAGGAATTGAGACTTACCGGATTCAGGGCTCGTTGAGCCTCATCAAAGAGACTCGATGCATCACTCGAGCTGGTGGCATTTTCGACCCTTGTAAAGTAATCACAGAAGGGTTCCTCCACCCCGTGGACTCCTTGTATCTCGGGGGTCCTCATAGCCTAAGGCCTCCCGAATCGCCTCCTCGGAAAAAGCAGGGAGAGTAGGCAAGTCTCCAATTACTATTGCCCCAAGTGAATCACTTGGGACGTTCTCTTCAGTTGGAAGGGCCTCAGGGTCGGTCCCTTCAGACATACCCATCGTTTGTTCATTTAATTAAGGGGGAACCTTGATATTCGATGACTCAGGGACTTTTCCCAAGTCCTTCTCCAAGACCCCCTCAGCTCGAGGCAGGATCTCATCAACCACCACCGATTCAACGGATTTTGGGGCCTCGATGGTCTTCTTCACTCGGGCTACCAGTTCCGAGCCATCATCTTCATCTTCTTCCTCTTCTTCCCTTAGCCGCTGAAGTATATCAGCCGATAGGGAAACGGTGTCTGTCTTCGGCTTACGAGCCGGGTTTTTCTTGGGCTTTGGACCCTCGGAGGTTGAGGGTCTTTTCCTCTTTTTATCCTTCCCCGATTTCGGGACCGGGGTCGAAGCATCCTCCTCACCAGATGGGGGACTCATAACCGCATCTTTGCCCAAGCCTGTACATGAGAAAACTGAATGAGTAGAAAAAGGGCATCTCAATCAAAAAATTATCGAATACATAAAGAGAGGGATTACCATGATTCTTAGCCTCCCATCGGCCCTTTGCCAGATCACGCCATGAGCGCTTGGCGTACGAAGAAGTCGAGGCCAAGTTCCGAACCCAGCTCTCGAGGTCAGGAACTGCACCGAGCATCCAAGCAACTTTACAATCCTCCACACCTATTAATGCATTTGAAACTTTCAGTGGCACCGAAAAGGAGCACCCCACATCATGAAGAATTAATGAAGATAATCCTTAGATTCCTGCTCACATGGAATAATCCTTCCATTCTATGCCTTATAGAAACAAGGATGGCAGACCACACTGATCTCCTTATGGAATTCAACTACACTAATTTAATCCAAGTTGCAACACAAGGTCAATCAGGAGGGATTGTACTTCTATGGCGAGCCCACGATTTGGTGGTCAACCCAGTGACAGTCACAAGCCAAGAGATCCATGGTTCTGTAGATGTCAATGATCCAAGAACCAACCACCCAACAACTTAGCCATTTTGATGCCATTGACATCACTACTATCTGGATTCTGTATTTTGAAGAACCTCCCCCCCCCCCCCCNCACTTTCTCTTGTTTATATTTCTATTAGGTTTATGTCTTTACTTGCATGCATTTAGTTTTTGATGTAACTAGTAGTAGCAACTTTAACAATCACCCATGTAATTTTCGTACTTAACTTATCAATGCAATCCTCCGTTTGAGGAAAAAAAAAGTAAAAAAAAAAAAGAGAGAAAAGTAAAGGTAGGAGAATAAACGAACGAGTCCAAAATAAAACCATATTATTCGTTGCTACTTTATTTTTTACCAAACAAATAAAGGAGAAAAATATATATTATTCCTTTCTTTATTTGGTTGTCATAAGACGGGAAAAACTTGTTCGTACAGTATGTCTTCGGACAATATTTCTTTCCACGCATCAGATATCTTCAGACAATATTTTATTTGAAGTTGAAGCAAACTAATCTGAAGTGGAATTTTAAGAAAACGATATTAAATATTTGAATTTGAAAATAATTTTTTTTTTTTGTGAAAATTTAAATTTTGATAACATAAATTAAAAGTTTGGATTAATACTTTTTTTCACCTTAGATAAATACTTCACTCGAGATAAATAAATACACACAAATCACTATTTTAACATTCAATCAAAGTTCAAACATATCTCCTTTGAAGCCCATGATTTCATGTTCAATTCAATATTTACAAACATTAATGTATTTGCGAATACTATCACATGTCTACACAACTTGTTATTCCTACCAAAATACAAGAATAAAAATGAGAAAATACCATACTTAATATTTACATTAAATAAATATACAGAAGGGTATATTTCACATGCTATTTTACACCTAACCATTCAAATAGGAATAATATCTATTCACAATTAATTTGTGATATTTTTAAAAATTATAGTATAGATAGGGCGGATATCATTATATCTACGAGTTCAATTGAACACATAACTTTCGATGCAGAGCGTAAATTTATGTATAATTACAACAAATAGAAGATATAAATTGATAACCTCAAAAATATAATGAGTTCAATTTTAAGAACTTTAAATATTGAACTTATAAAGTTTAAATCCTAAATCCGCTCAGTATAAACAACTGTGGGTGTGTTTGGTATGAAGGATGTTTTTCAATTTTTTTATGTTTGGTGGCTTAAATATTTTGGACAGCAATTGGGGCATTGGTCGTTGCAGCGTTAATGCCCAGCCTATTCGCTTTGAGTCGAAGCAGACGCAGCTACCGCTATCCTTGGGAAACCAGAGCGAACTCAATCATTGAATGGATAAGGTATAATACCACTGAGCTAATAGCCTGTCATGCGAGTCTCCCACTGGAGGCTTCTGTCGCTCCATCCCTGCAGGGGCAGAGAAAAATATTTTTCTCATTAACTCATTTTTCTCCAATTGGAAGAAAATATTTTCCTTATCAAGAGAAGGAGAAACATTTTTCAAAACTCTTTTTCAACCTCTCTACCCTATTCCCCATCCCCATCAACCCACCCTCGCCCTTGCCCCCATCCTCTCCCTAAATAAAAAAAGTTATTAATAATACTTCTTTTCATGTTATAGATAGATTTTTTTAGAATGTGTTTCTTTTCATGATATAAAAAATATATTTTTTTCATTTTAACAAAGAAAAATTCTGTCTTTTAATGACGTAGAAAAAGTATTTTCTTTCATTTCAATAAAATGAGTATTTACTTTTCATGATGTAGAAAAAATATTTTCTTTCATTTCAATAAAAAAAAATTCTTTTCATGACATAGAAAAAGTATTTTTTTCATTTCAGCAAAATGAATATTGTCTTTTCATATAAAAAAATATTTTCTTTTATTTCAATAAAATGATTACTTTACTTTCATGTTGTAGAAAGAGTATTTTATTTTTCAACAAAAAAAGAGTATTTTCTTTATATCTCAACGTTGTTTTGCGTAAAAAAAAAAAAGTAAAGCAACACATTAATTCTTTT
>MDKI01091527.1:0-12633 GCA_005239505.1 Nicotiana paniculata
CCGATAAGCCAAACCGTTAAGAGTAAATAACCGCCCAATCCGCCCGATAAGCAGCCCTAGTTGTGGTTCTTCCTGCTCATTTTTCCTTTTTTCATCTCTATCTCTTAAATGGTTTTTAGCTCGGTCACTCAGGAATTCTCGAAGGTGCCCGTCGTTGAATAGACAGGCCACCTCTTCCCTTAGCTATCTATAGTCTTCGGTTATATGACCATGGGTGCCATGGTATTTGCGTATTTGGTTGGGGTTTATTTGAGATGGATCGGTCTATAGGGGTCTGGGCCATTTGGTATCTTTGATTCTCTCCAATGGCTGACACAATACCTGATGCGTTGATGCTGAAGTTGTATTCTGATAATCGCGGTGCTTCCGTGGGATGAGCCCTCTAGAACTTTTTCCTCTATCATTCCTTCGATTATTTCGAACGGGATTACGTCATGGGCCGTTGTTCCTACGATCTGCACTGTATGGTTGATACCGATCTCTGTTTGATCAAGGTTCTCTATCGATGTCCCTTTGGACTCTGCCAACGGGCCTATTTGGATAGACAGAACGTGACGGGGTCCCCAATTGATCATCTTCGACCCTAATCTCTGCCTGGTACCGATTATGCACATCGACCCAGATCACTTCCGGATATTCAATTAAATTCTGCTTCAGTTGCCGTGATGCTATCGAACTTCGTTCGTTCAACCCTCGGGTGAAGGCCTGAACAACCCTATCATTTGTGACCGAGGGTAGATCCATGTGTTCCATCTGGAACCGAGATACAAATTCTCTTAACATTTTGTTGTCCTATTGTCTTACTTTAAAGAGGTTCGGCTTCCTAGTCGCAACCTTTATTGCTCTGGCGTGTGCCTTCACGAAGGAATCCGCGAGCATAGCGAATGAATCGATGGAATTAGGCGGCAGATTGTGATACCATATCATTTCCCCTTTCGACAGCGTTCCTCCAAATTTCTTCAGTAGAACAGATTCGATCTCATTATCTTCTAAATCATTTCCCTTTATTGCGCATCTATAAGAGGTGACATGTTCATTAGGATCGGTGGTTCCATTGTACTTCAGAATTTTCGGCATGCGGAATTTCTTCAGAATGGGCTTCGGAGCTGCACTTGGGGGAACGGCTTCTGCACAAATTTCTTAGAGCCCATACTTTTCAAGATCGGTGGTGCCCCCGATATTTGGTCAACCCGAGAGTTGTATGTTTCTACCTTCTTGTCATTTGCCTTGATTTTCTTTTCTCCTGATTCAATTCGCTTAGTGAGTTCCTCGAGAATTTTCGTAATGGTGGGTTCAATCCTTGATTCATTGGCGTTTGATCTCTCCGGTACAAGCTCGGCCTTGTGAAAAACTTCTGGTGGAGGCTCTAATTCGACCCCAGTTGGTGCACGATGTTGATTTTGTAGTTGTGCTATAGCGGCTTGTTGAGAATGTAGCATCTCGAATATCAATTAGAGGTTGACTCCATCATCTCCTCCGCCCTGCGTACCTCGACCACTAGATCGAACTTCCCTGCGCATGCTACCTTCAGGATCAGCGCCTAAATTTGCATTTAGGGCGATATGTGAATTGACGTCGAAGGGATTTGAAATGGGTACTCCCACGAGGTCAGCCTGAGGCACCTCGATCCCTGGGGCGGCTATATTTTAAATTTCCCCATGAAATTTGAGGCCGTTGTCACCACATGTAGGTGCCGTTTGTGAGTTCCACATGTTTTATCATGAAAACAAAAACACTTACAAGAACAAGCGTACAGTAATGTGTGTTAACGGAATCAGTATTACGCAATCACTATTATCCTTGGCCTCATGGTGGGCGCCAAACTGTTTACCCTTAAAATTGGTTAACAGTTAAACTTATAATGTGGTTTCAAGGATACGTAATTTCACTCAATACTAACTGATAAATACGAAGATAAATAATAAAATTGAATTATAAAGTAAAGCAAACCGATATTAGAATGGAACTCAGTCCTCGAGTTGGATACCTTTGAACTGGTTGATGCAAGAATAATTAATAAGACCAAGCTGATGAACAAGAGTGTAAGCGAGAAGAGAGAATTATATTGCTTTGATGTCTATTTATAATGAATACAAATGATTAGAACTCCCTATTATATAATTGAGGAATTTTACTTATGGTATAACTCTAATTACATAAGGAAATCTCATGATTAGCGAGTTTGTCGTTCGTGATTGGATGTGTTCCGAGATCTCCGCCATGATTTTCGATTCGTCATGGATATTTCGTCTTTCCGTTATCATGTTATCTTTGACCTTACTCGATGTATGTCTCATTTGGCTCTGATTGCTACTAGTCTCGATCTTGACCGGTATCTCGATTCTGAACTCGATATCGGATCCTCGTGATTTAGTCTGTTCCGTTACGGCCGTCCTTCGATGCAACCTCCTGATCTCGGTCAAATAGTAAAATCAGGTGGGCCCGGTTTTAATCGTATACACAGAGAAAACAAGTAATAGTAGAACAGAAGATATTTTATTGGATAAGGAAAGAAAGATATAGACAACTCTGTTTTCTACTGCAGTTCCCATTTGTTGTTTTCCTTTGCCAGTTTCTTCCCTCTGTCAAAAAAGAATATACTTGCTTTCAGTCATAAACACTCCTGCGCTTCTTTACATTTTGTAATTTGCTTTAACATGAGCTTAGATTTTATCCATTGGCGATTCGGAAAATAATTTGGACTTCCAATGTTATTTAATATCGTACATGAATCATATATTTTCGACTAGGTGTTTATTTTGTTGCGCTAAAATAATTCAAAAATACTCTTAACATTGTATAGACTGATTTAGAGATTAACTGTATGCCAACCAAATGATCTGAGGAATTACAGTTACCAAAGCCCAAAGATTGTGTATGCGTCTTCCAAGCTACAGGTAAAGGTCGTAAATCGGCCCGTAGACGAGTAAAGGCACCAAGTCACGCCCCAAGTCACAGTCCGCCATCTCCATACTTGTCCCTCCCAAATCATTGGCTCTGTTATCTGTTGTTGGGCTAAAATGACCCAAAAATACTCTTAACATGATGTGATATTAATCGCTTTGGGTCGAGCCCATACGGTTTTCCCCAAAAGGTCAAACACCATTTAGAGTATCCAAGGTTTATTTCCTTTCTACTTTCCAACAACTCCTTATAAGTATCTTTCTCCCTCTCTGCTTTCCATGTGAGACTTTGTTCACATACACCCTACAGATCCCAATGACTTGTTACATTCAATCTAACATGCCAAAGTTAGTCATCTTCCAATGTATATGAGTATCTTAATTTGGATATAAGTCATAAATATTAATTTTCTTATTTATGAATGATTACATCTAAATTATTGACTTGTGCATCTTATTCCAGGTGTTTTTTTCTTGATTTGTAAAAGAAGGAAAGTTTTATCATCTTTCAAGTACCTTGAGAAGCTATTAATGGAATCATATCCAGATCCAACCGTGGAGACGACGAACAGCAAGCCCCCAGGAATTCGACTGATAGAGAGCATGAAGAAGTCAAGCCTGTCTTTCAAGTCATTGTGCTAATTCTGACATTTTTTGCATATACAAGTTACCATGCTAATAGAAAAACTACTAGTATCGTGAAACAAGCACTTGATCCCCAATCCCCTGATGTTCTTCCCAGTTTATACAATTTAAGGTACTTATACAAGAGTCCAAAACTGAGCCTAAGCGTCACAACCAAAGTACTCACTATTCTCAAGGCATAACAAAGTCAAGAGATATTACTTCAATTCAATTCATGTCACAATGGCTCCTCTTCCAGAAAAAAAATTAACTACACCCGGTTCAAACAAAACCCTTGAAAAAGAACCGCGACACAAAGAAAATCAAGGGGGAATTACTAAACTACCTACAAAGAAAACGTTTTGTCCTTTTCCTTTCGACTTAAATTCTCAAGAAAATTGTCTAATAGATCCATCGTCAGGAAAAGTCCAAACTTTTCTATTTTTATAAAAAAATAATTCAATTAAACTAACACAACTAAAATAGCATGTAAAGTCACACAAACAATCTCCTCACCCCACACTTAAAATTGTGCATTGTCCCCAATGCACACCATAAATACAAGAGGGTAAAAGAACTCTCTAGCAGGCCAAAGGCCGAAGCACTAGCAGCTCATGGGGT
This sequence comes from Nicotiana paniculata, assembly GCA_005239505.1. Taxonomy (NCBI): domain Eukaryota; kingdom Viridiplantae; phylum Streptophyta; class Magnoliopsida; order Solanales; family Solanaceae; genus Nicotiana; species Nicotiana paniculata. The sequence continues at coordinate 4,149 of MDKI01091527.1, forward strand.
ACTCAGACTTCTCCTAGGCCTAATCCTTAGTGCGGGTACCTCACACTTAGTTCCAACTATCTGATTTGTTGTTGCATCCTTTCAATGGCTTTGCTTTCCATGCTCCTTAAAAATCAAAATCGACATTACAAGAATAATCCAATAATAAAAAATAAAAAATAAAAAATAAAGCTGGGTTGCCCCTCAACAAGCGCTTGATTTAACGTCGCGGCATGACATGAATCGCTTTTTGCCTCCACCTCGAGCTTATGAATTGAACCCCAAGTTTTGATTCAAGCTTATGATTATGCTCCTGGGGTGGTGGAACGAATCTAACTGGCCTAAGGAAACAATGTAGTATTATGTACTTCTTTGCCTTTAGATGAGGTGTGTAATTCTGACTTTCTGGCAAGAAAAATTCCAGAATGTAGGCAACTTGTTCGTCATTCCTTGACTCCTCAAGTGGCTCGGATGACTCTATTTCTATATCATCATCCAAATACAATGTGGAAAAGTGCTTGGAGTGTGGACCAATGCGCTCAACTACATGAACATTGGGACTGTCTACATCCTCAACACAAATGACACTAGAGTCAGCTTTAATATGTATGAACAATGTCCTTGGTTTTGACTTTAGTATCTCTTCTACAACATCGACATCCTCAAAATCTAATTCGATTCATTGTTTGTTTTCTACTTTGACCTCCTCCGTTAGCACCTCGATTTCTGCATCTAATACATTGGCTACTATCCACAAAATTACCTTGCTGAGCATTAAAAGCTCCAACTACTTGACTTACTTGAGCCTCCAAGTTGCGAATAGTTTTCTCTTGCCTTTCTATCTGCAGTTGTTTCTCATTATTTTATTCCAGAAGGCACTTTAACATATCTTTGATCTCCTAAAGGTCAACTTCCCTGGGTTATTTGTTCATATTTACTTCACCAGAAAAAGTAGAACCATCATAGCAAGAGATTAGAGGATAATAAGAAATATACGCACAACCATGAAAGTGATCATCTTGACCATCACATATATCACACACATTTCACACATAAGATTGAGTTGGTGCACATAACTCGCTCTCGGAAATATTTTGATAATTTTACAATGGGTTGTTTCCTCCACAATATGGATAAGGAGGATAAAAAGTAGAATTACCAAAATCAAAACTCTCATAATCCCAAGACTCCATGTCTCTCAAGTCAAAAATAAAAATGAAAAAAAACAAAATCAAATACAAGAAAACAAAAATAAAAGTTCACACTTGCAACCTAGAAATATGTACACCTACAGCTACACTGTTAGTTCCTCGGCAACGGCGCCAAAATTTGATCACGCCCAACTATGCCTTATAAAAAGGACTAAGCGGCCGTTGTAAATATAATCCGGTTTAAAAGTCTGAAGTCGAATCCCACAGAGAACTAAGGCTCAACTACAGTTGTTCAATATTGCGAAGAAACACAAGTCCAAACAATTTATTAATTATAAAGATTATAATGTTTATTTTTATCTAATTAACTAACAAATACTAGAAAGCAATAAAACTATCAACTAACAAGGATAAGGATTGGAGACAAGATTAAGGGGGTCTAGAGTTATGATTTCCCCTATTGTCGGAATCCTTTCTGCTACGTTTTCTATAAATTTACCTAAGTTTTATCTACCAATCATGAGCTCTCTGAGTGTCGTAATTCTCTCCCAAGTAACTACCATAATTTACTAGACATATTCTTCCGAATTACGCTAGCTGACACTAAGTTATGGCTCACTCGGATCGTACCAAGGTTCCGTTATTCCTAATCTCACCTTTAAACCCTTCGTATTGATCCCTCATATACGTTAGGAGTGATGTTGTTCAACAACTACCTAAATATGCACTCTTTTTCGACTAATACACACTAAATAGGCACAGTCGATTGAGAACTCTTCAACCAACCACAATATAAACGTAGTTGAACAAATAGAGAAAAGGCTAAAGCAAATCTATATTAACGTAACAGGAAAATCATCCTCCAATAGGTTCAATCAAAATCCTAGATAGAAAATTAGCTATTTATAATAGTATGCATAACTATATTACTAGAATTCATAACCAATAATGGAAATAGGAAGAAGGAAGTGAAACACTCGTAGAAGAATTTTCCGCCTTGCTCCTAGTGTGTTCTTGCCTCCTTAGGTCCAAAGTGTATCAAAAGTCCTCAAAATATAGTATTTCCATGTATATATACCAAATAGGGTTGAGCTCAAACAATTATACCTTCTCCTACGCGAAAAAGGACACTTTTCCTGGACAGGACATGCGCAGCCCCACACTTTTACACTTTCTGCCCCATATTCGCGGTCAGTGCACGGCCGCGCACTTTTCATACTGTTATGTTAAGAATTTGAAACAATGTAAAACATGAAATTTTAGCGCATTGAATTATCTTTCCAACCATATATTGTGGAGCCCAAATGGAGTTCTGGTCTAAAAGTTATGTGCATTTTACTAGACGGTGCGTAATATGCCTTCTTGATTCTTCGTTCGTTCTGAATTGTCATCCGTTGATCCCCGAACACGATTCCGGATTAATTTCTTGGGCTTTAACTCAGACTTCAAAGCTCCAAATCACTTGAATTTATTACATAAATCTCGAAATCACTCCTACAAGGCATAAAACACACAATTAGTGCAAAACACTAGCGATTATAGCTCAAACTCAATTAAAGTACAGTAAATTAGAGTGTAATAAGTGACTAAAATACGTAATTATAGCCTATCATTATATTTCGGTTTGGATTATTCTGTATTTGGAGATAATATAGACAAATCGGTCGAATAAAATGATTACATAATAATTATGATAACTTGGAAAAAAAACATAAAATTCAACTGGATTATGCATTTTGTACAAGAAAAAAGGCTTGTTATCACTTTATTTTAGATACTCAAGGCAAAAACTTAAACTAATAAGCACTCTAAACATTAAACATATGTAAGTTGACGGACATTTTTCAATTTATATTTTTTATAAAAATTAACCCACTCGATATTATATACAATTGTCCTACTTTAGAGCAATCTGACAACAAAATAAATTTTCATCATTGATTAGAACAATAACTTATTCAAGGATTTCTATTCTTTTTAATTTCTGTAAATAGATTGTAAGAGTTGTACTCTCGGAGAAAATTATTATATTTTCATCATCTATTGATAAATCATATAGGAGTTAGGAAAGCGCAAGAATGGGAATTTTTTTGAATAAATTTGTGAAAGAATTTTTTTCATATTTTGTGTTAAATGTTTGAAGAAAAAGGAGAAAAGAAATTTCAGAATAAACTAATAAAATCAAAGAAAAAGTCAATAGAAACTACTAATAAACAAACAAAAAAAGCAATTGAGGAAAAAGAAAGAAGAAACAAAGGATCCTCATGTATTATAGTTGTCTTAAATGCACAAAACAAAAGTTTTTAAAAATATAGTTAGGCAGGAACCGAACTCCCACCACTGAGGTGAAAGTGATAGAGCCTTGACAGTGGCACCTTGAGCCTTAGGGTTCCACTTAAAATATTTGTATGCATTCCTTCTATATATACATGCATGTATACATACTATAGCATAGTCTCGGTCAAAGCTTGCGGGTGGTGTACCACCCTATCCCTTACCCATAGATCCGCCCCTGCTAGTGGACATACTTATTAACACAGTTATACCATTCAGGAAATAAAATGAGGTTGGTAATAAATTGTGTTTAAAGGCTGGATGAGGGGCTGCGAAACTTTGATCTCCGAACAAAGAATTGACGCCAACTTTCATAATATTAGTTAACGCCATCTTGGAAATGGAGTTTCATGTGTTGGGTGTGTGTTAAAGTATAAAAGAAAAAAGAAGGTACTAATAAGGAGTTGGATAGCTTTAATAGTGTGAAGCTTTTTAGGAAAAATGGTATGGGCTTTGTCCAAAACGGACAATATCACACCATGTTAAGAGTATCTTTGAGTCGTTTCAGCTCAACAACCGGTACCAGAGTCGATGGTTTGGCGAAATTATGGAGATGGCGGAGTGTGACGTGGGGGCCCGACTTAGTGTCTTTGCCAAGATTATGTGGATGGAACATAGTTAATATCCAAATTAGCCTATGAATGATGGTGAGTCATGTAGAACTTAGTTCAAGGGGAGAGATTGTTGGGTGTGTGTGAACAAAGTCCAACATGAAAAATTGAAAGAGAAAAAAAAGAAAAATTGTATCTCCTGTAGCAAACTATTACACCCTATTTATTATAAACCACAATCATTTTAAAATATTATTATCTATAGCTACCTTTTATATTTTATAGCAAAATAGATATTTATCGTATACACTACCATATAGGTGCGAAATACGTTATTTATGATTTTTCTCTCTCTTTCTTTCAGTTAACACATGTTTTCTCTCAAATCACAACAAGATTTTTCCTATTTTTCTATCCACGGTCTCTCTCTTGCGAGACTGTAGGAACAAATTTCTCAGAATTAATCCTCAACGTTTTTGCTTCAAAAGTTTGTGGTAATTGGTAAATCCTTTGGCCGGTTCACGCCAAATTACTCTGTCGTTCTTCTTTTTCTCTTCACTTTTTTTTTAAATTTTAGCTATTGTTAGGCTTGAGGAAGAAACTTCAAATTTCGTCTTCAATGACTAATTCAACAACTACGAAGAGAGTTACACGAGGTATAGTCACTAAAGCACTCAATTTTGATGTCAGCGTCAGAATCGATACCGTCATCATCCACTATTGGCTCATCCTCTTAGGAGAACAGATCTGGCCATGGTTACGCTGGAGAAGATTTGAGGGCCGAGTTTTTTTCGTCTCCGTTTATACTTTAATATAATGTATACAGTATTTTGCTTAGCTGGAAAAAAGACATCTTCGGCGAACTTTCTTCTCTTATTTGCTTTTTTAGTCACATACGATGATACAAATACAATATATTCTATACAAATACACTCAAATACATTATATTTTTATATAAATACATTATTTTTTCACGTGTATTTATGTATTCCGACGGTCTGTATTTTTTTAATATAGTTGAATATCACTGTGTTTTGTGATTTTTTGTTGTTTGAATACGATGAATTGAATACAATGTATAATAGTGAATAATGAATATCCGTAAATTGAATACAATGTATCCAGCAGAATTAAATAGAACCTATTTCTTGAGTACGTCAATACATGGAATACAACACAATAGTAGCGAAATTTATGTAGAATTTATTTTGTTGAGTTAAATTAGGAGTGATACACGCTAATTGATCCTCTTTCCGTTATTAAACAGTCGGACTCACCTATTTTGTAGGCGAATTCCACTACTGTACTCATGAATACAGTAGCGCGAATACAATCGCACAACTGGACTCCCATATTACTGTATTCATGAATACATTAGCGTGAATATAACGAATACAGTCGCGTAGCAGCGAAATTTATGCAGAATTGATCCTATTGAGTTAAATTATGAGTAATACACGCTAATTGATTCTCTTTCTGTTATTAAACAACTGGATTCCCCTATTTTTTAGGCGAATTCTGCTACTTTATTAAACAACTGGATTTCCCTATTTTTTAGGCGAATTCTGCGACTTTATTAAACAATTGGATTCCCCAATTTTTTAGGCGAATTCCGCTACTGTATTCATGAATACAGTAGCGCGAATACAGTCGCACAACTGGACTCCCTTGAATACAGTAGCGCGAATAAAGTCATGTAGCAACGAAATTTATGTAGAATTGATTTTGTTGAGTTAAATTAGGAGTGATACACGCTAATTGATTCTTTCTGTTATTCAACAATTGGATTCCCCTATTTTTTAAGCGAACTCTGCTATTATATTCATGAATACAGTAGCGCAAATATAGCGAATACAGTCGCACAACTGGACTCCCCTATTTTTTAGGCGAATTTTGTTACTATATCCATGAATACATTAGCGCGAATATAGACGCATAACAACTAAATAATAGTTATAGGAAGTAATTATATATATGGTAGTTATACGAAGTTAATAGCCACTAAGCAATAGTGGTTTCTGAAAATTGTTCAAAAAAATTACTTATCAGGAGTTAGATACTCTTAATGATGTGAGGCTTTTTAGGAAAACCTATATGGGCTTGGCCCAAAGCGGACAATATCATATCATGTTAAGAGGTAAGAATTTCACGGGATGCCCTATTTGGTCGCTCCCATTTAACCTATTCTCACTTTTTAAATATTTTTTATCACGCCCCGAACCTGGGGAGGCGTGGGTGGCACACAGTGTCGTGCTGGCCCGAGCGAACCACTCTGTAACTCATGATCGTTCGATCAAAACTAGAACATACATAACTCGAGTTAGCTAGACTCATTCCTTTTGTAACTATCATGGGCCCACATGGCCACAACTCATAATGTATAACTATAAGTGGGCAACACTGTATTACTGAACCATTTTTCTTAAAACATGAATACATATGGGTCGTCAAGGCCTATGATATACTGTACAAAATGAACCTATGTCTATAAAGCCTCTAAGATTATTTGACATCAAATGGGACAGGGTACCGGCCTACCCATAAGCCTGTAGCAAAACTCTAACACGATGACTTATAGACTCGGATGCACTCCGAATGAGGTGGAGTCTTACCGATCCTTCGTTGAATGCTAACCTTATCTACCATGAGGGCTCGGCAATCTGATTATCTATACCTGCAAGCATGAATGCACCGTCCCCAACAAAAGGACGTCAGTACGAATAATATACTGAGTATGTAAGGCAGAACTTAAATGTAACACTAAGTCCACATTAATTAAAATCATATAAGAATCAACATGAATCTCTGAAGTGCCACCATATATGCATACTTATACTTATATATATAATACTTTTCTTTGAATCTATTATCCATATCGTATGATGCATGACTGCCCAACTGATCAGTGGTAACTGCCCGACCAGCCTTCGCACAGTGGTAAATGTATGACTGCCCAATCGGTGGTAAATAATGATACATAATTGCCCAACCTGTGGTAACTTCCCGACAGGCCGTAGCCTGGTGGTAAATATGTAACTGCCCAACCAGTCGTAGCTCGGTGGTAATTGCATGACTGCCCGACCGGCCGTTGCTCGGTGGTAAATGAATATGCATGACTGCCCAATCGGTGGTAAATAATGATACATAACTGCCCAACCAGTGGTAACTGCCCAACCAGTGGTAACTGCCCGACCAACGTAACACAGTGGTAAATGCATGAAAATGCATGTACATGTATCACTATATTATAAACATTAACATCTTTATCATACCTTAATAGGGACTTAGGGGCATACTTAGACATGCTTGAGTATCACTTTACCGGAATGAATAATATATGCATCCTTAACTGCTAAGAGTAGAACCACTTATGGAATAGCATTACGTTTACGTTTCGTTACTTGGATCATGCCAAAAGAAAGAAGGATTAGCCTTGACATACCTGGAGTAGGAAAAAATCCGTATGATATTCTTGGAAAAGGTTGCACGGGGCTTTTGCATCCGTACTCACTTTTTGTGCCACGTTTTAACTTATACCCGCTTTGTAAAAAAAATTACATCTGTACCCGCTTTTGCGCATAACTTCAACATGCGGGGTTGAAGTAGCAAAGGCAATCACGCAAAACTTCAGCATTCTAGTAGACGGTCCTGATGTAGCTTGCGAACTTCAGCTCTAGAGCTGAAGTTTTTGTCTTTGTAAATGGGGAACTTCAGCGTACGGGGCTGAAGTTCCCCAGTTATAAAGACAAAAACTTCAGCATACGGGGCTGAAGTTTCCCCAGTTACACTGGAGAACTTCAGCTCTAGAGCTGAAGTTTTGTCTTTGTAACTGGGAAACTTCAGCCCCGTATGATGAAGTTTTTGTCTTTATAACTGACGAACTTCAGCTTAACTGGTGAATTTCAGCTCAGCGAGGGAAAGGAAGCTGAAGTTATTTAAAAAGTGGGTACAAGTTAAAAAAATTTTAAAAAGCGGGTATAGGTTAAATGGGGGCGACCAAATAAGTTACCCCGCACAATTTTTATACTGCACTCCCTTAGAATCGCAAATCTCACGTTGCTAAGGTGCTAAGAAATCTCGTTGGATTTTGGTTAAAGAATGAAAATCTTCACTGAACTGGAATGTTACATAGCCAGCAAACATATTTGCATTACTCCCCTTCATAGGTTTGAATAAAGCTTCAAGCTCAACTACCATTATAATCTGGCGCATATATGGCATCTTTGCCTTCAATGTGATTTTGCAGCAAAGCATTCAACGCTGCAACCTATGTATGCTTTTAACTTGTTTCCTTCTTAGCCAACTGATTAGTAACTTTCTTGATTCTTGAATTTTTTGTATCCAAATTACTATTACAAGCCTTATTATTCAAAATGTTAGAATAAGGTGTCTTTTAATTATTAACTAGGTTGCCACCTAATCCAAAAATGATTGAGTCATTTGTTTGGAAAGTGACTTGCTGCCACATTT
>ML342018.1:0-10696 GCA_005239505.1 Nicotiana paniculata
TTTTAGTATTAATAAAACTAGCCCTAGGCTCTTGCCTAGTGGATTTGCCAAAAAAAAAAAAAATAACTCAGTGTAGAAAAGATGGCAAAAGCTGAACTACCAGGACTCTAGCCTGACGGGGAATGGAGTAGCCTTCCTGTTTTGCAACTTGGCGTCAGGCCCCATATACTGCACTTCAGCAGTGCTGGAGCCTTCTCCTAGTTGGAGCATATGAGCCTCATACAACATCTGTCTCATTGCTTCGCAGATTTCTTCAATTTCTTCGGCCATGAAAGCCCTCTTCCTCTTCCTCTACGTATTTTGGCTTGACAAATGATTGGTGATGTGCGGGATCGGCTGAGGAAATACCCAACCATTTTTCTTACTTTGGTTAGCCCATTGTTCATCGTCGGGAGTAGCTTGAAACCCTATGCAAAAGAACTTCTTACTGGTAGGCAAGGTGATAGGTTCTTTAATGCCTTGCAAGGACACCCCGAGCCCTTTTCCAGGTGTGTACTCAGTTTTAATTATGTCGCCAGCGACCATAATTGATACGTTTGAAAGGAAGGGTTGAGGGAAATGGGTTCCTTCCTCATTTTGGTTCACAACCACAATCTCGAAAGCCTGGTAAACTATGTGCTCGCTGCCTTCTCTTGCTTCCAAGCATGGGACTGATGGGTCCATGTAAATAGATTGCTCGTCTTCTCCATGGACCATAATTTCCTGGTCTTCATGCTCGAACTTAACCATCTGGTGGAGAGTAGATGGCACTTCCCCTGCTGCATGGATCCAAGGCCTCCCCAGGACATAGTTGTAGGAAGTATCCATATCCATGACCTAGAATGTCACTTCAAAATCTACGGTACCGATTGTCAAGACCAAATAAATCTCCCCAATTGTCTCTCTCTTGATTCCATCAAATGCGCAGACACACACATTGTTGGGCCTAATTCTCTCAGTCCCAATCTCCATTCTTTGTAGGGTCGAGAGAGGGAAAATATCAACCCCAGATCCCCCGTACAACATGACTCTTTTCACATAGTACCCTTCACATTTAAAGGTTAGAGGCAAGTCATTTTTGCTAAATGAGATCCGGTTGACTTTGTAAAATCATTCCGCCATTCTTTCCATTTGCTCAACTGTGGTCTCGGCCAGAATATATGTTTCATTAAGTGTTTTGATCAGGATTTTCTGATGCTCGTTTGAACTTATCAGCAACGATAGAAGTGAGACCTGAGTGGGGGACTTTCTGAGCTGCTCAATTATGGCGTATTCCGAGGTTTTCATATTTTTGAAGAATTCTTCTGCCTCCCCAGCACTGATCAGCTTCTTAAGAGGAAAGTGTTTCTGCTTGCTTTTGTTCAGTTCTCCCAGGTTGAGGTATTTCTCTGATGAGTTTATCTCACTTGTTTCCCCAGTAATTTCTTTTCCTTTGAACGTCACCAACGTCTTGTTGTAATTCCAGGGGCGACAGTAGTATTCTTCATGGGAATTTGCGACGCGCGGCTAATAACCATGGGCTCATTTAGCCTTGGTGAATGCGCCACATATTTCCCTTTTGGCACGTATATTTTTGGGTCGTTCATCGTTGCTTTGTTGAATTGTAACCTTCTGGGAGGACTTAACATACTTTGTTCCTTCTTGTGTGCCTTGGGGATGTAAATAACATCGTCTTTAAAGGGTCCCATATTTGTCTTGGCTTCAACCTCCCTGTGGCCTGGGGGACGAGTTACTTTTCTTCATTTCCTTGACTGGTTTGGGTGCCGCCTTGGGCTTTTTCTCCACATCTGCGATTGCGATGATAGCTTTTAAAGCTGGATCAAAATCCTAGTCTTCGCAAATCATGCCAATGACGGGCCCATTATTATGAATGGGAAATGGATTGTTTGTCACATTGGGAGCCTCTTAATCCCTTAACACTACCTTCTTTTGTTCTATAAGGCTTTCCAAAACCCGTTTGAGGGTCCAGCAATCCTCTGTGTCGTGCCTTTCTACACCGGAATGGTAGACACAATTGGTACCCCGCTTGTGTGACGCTAATGTTGGGTTTTTCTTGGTCGGAGGTACGGGCTGCAGATGCCCCATCTGTACTAACTTTGGGGAAAGGCTTGAATACGGCTAACCGATGGGAGTGAAGTCAGGTCTCCTCAGTGGTTCACGGGGGTAGGTGTTGTATGGATAATTGTTTTGAGGAGGGCGTGGGTTATAGGGAGCTGGTGGAAAATGGTTATTTCTCAGGGTGGAGTTCTATTCTGGTTGTATTGTTGTTGCGGCCTGGGATGCATCTGAGTGTTCATTATCGCATAGGGAAAAAGGGAAGTAGTATAAGTTGCGTCTTGGTGAGGATAGTAGTGTTGGGAAGCTTTGGGAAATGGGCGTGGGTATTGCCGAGAATTCCTGACATCGGAAGCCATCATGGCCCCTTCTTCCTTCTTCTTTCTGTTGGCCGCACTCCCGGATCCGCTTTGGAATGCCTGAGAGGTTGCTCTTATGGCAGATTGGCTCGGGATACGACCGGTTTTCAGACCATTCTCAACCATTTCTCCAATTTTGATTGCTTCAGCAAATGGTTTTCCCATGGCGGACATCATATTTTGGAAGTAATTAGCTTCTTGTTCTTGTAGAAAGACACTGACCATTTCGACCTCATCCATCGGAGGTTTGACCCTGGAAGCCTGCTCACGCCACTTAATGGCGTATTCTCTTTCACTTTCTGAGGATTTATTTTTAAGATTGGATAGAGAGTTTCTATCTAGAGCGATATCCACGTTGTATTGGAATTGCCGAAAAAAGTCCTGTGCCAGGTCATCCCATATGTGCCAGCGGGATATATCCTGGTCCATGTACCATTCTGATACAATCCTTGTCAAGCTTTCTCCAAAATATGCCATGAGAAGTTCCTCTTTCCCACCTGCTCCCCGGAGCTAGTTGCAGTACCTTTTCAGATGAGCTATGGGGTCACCATGTCCTTCATACTTTTCGAACTTGGGGGTTTTAAACCCAAGAGGCAAGTGGACATGTAGGAATATGCACAAGTATGCATAGGAGACACTTTTCTGCCCGCTCAGCCCTTGTATATTCTTCTGGATCCGATCAATACTCTTCATTTTTCGAGCCATTTCTTCGTGCTCGGGGCTTTTCTTATCTTGTCCCAAAGTGACCTCATACTGTGGTTGTTGGGGGTATGCATTGGGAGTAACATGAGTGGTATCTAGATGGACGGACGTTGTTTGGAATGTGAATGCTGGTGGCTCGAAGCTTGGCCTAGAGATAGTTGGTGGAGCCGTGGTAGAGATTGGTGGTGCAGTGAATATGTTGGAAGACACACCAGAAAACAAGGCCTGGGGCCGAACCTTAGAAGGCCTTCCGGCAAAGTGAGCCGACATAGTTGGATATCCAAACGACGTGGCTGGTTAACTTATGGAGATGTTGGATGTTCTGCCTGCCCTGGGAATTTTCTCTGGGAAACCCGGGATGGTACTGGGCGGTTCCCTACCATTGGACCATGCGTCCCACATTTCCAGCATGCGGCAACGCAGAGCCCTGTTCTCTTCAGCTAATGCTAACTCAGATGTTGGGATGACTGGATTCAGGTCTTCCACGGAAGAGTTTACTATTGATAAGTGATTTTCGGATGTCATTTCTATGCTCCCTTTTGATCTATTGAAGCAAGGATGGGAACCCAGGTTACCGCGAAACCAACCACCTAGAAACACCTTTAAGATTGAACCAACAAAACATTAGGTTGAAACATTTATCACATAGGGAATCACACGTTTGGGGTATGAAATGTACCTAGGGAATCACCGGCTTTATTTCTTGGTTTTGAACTTTTCTCTTTTTTTATCACTCTTTTCGTTCTTTTTATTATTTTTCGGTATTTTATTCCTTACTCGGTTTCCTTTCTTAAGTTTATGATCGAATCGTATATGGATTGCCTACTTATCACGGCGCCATGTGAATCAGATCATCACATAGTTCAATAGATAAATAAATATTTTTCTAAAACTTTCATTCATTAAAAATACTACCAATTACAAAATTTTTTAGCCCACTTTTGGAAAATTTTAAATTACAAAACAAACTCAACACATACTTTTCTTGGAAATGTAAAAGCTACAGTGGACGTAGATAGGACTGTGACAGGAAAACAAAATACAGACTCGAGAAAACATCAAGAGTACATCAGTTCTTCCAATGCTCCAGGGACTTGCGGGGCATCATTTGGCCTTGCCACGGGCCTATGTACCATATCTTGCTGGAAGCGGCATAGGTCATCCATTATTTTGTGGACTAAGATCATTACCGCTGAGAAGAAGGTGGTCCGAGTCATATCTTTGCATTCTTGGCATTTGGTGACAATGTAATCAGCTATATCTCGGACTCTTTGCCTGATGACCCCTTTTTCCTGAAGTAGACGCCCGATCTGCTGGGATCTTGCCTCTAAAACCTGGGCGTTTATGTGACTTTGCTCTTGCCATTATTGCAATTCGTCTTCCAACTGAGCTATCATGGCGTAGCACTGTTCCTTTTTAGCTTTAAATCTTTTTTTTGCTTGGCCGTTTCATTTTCAAAGGTGGCCATCCATTTTTTTTAAGCTCATAACTTCTTGGTCATGATTTCTCTTTATTTTTTGCATGAATTCTGCTTTTTCTTCCGCATTCTTTGCCAATTTTGCTCGAACTTGAGTCAAAATCCTCTTCGGCTTTGTCCAGGTCATCACCATAACTACACAACTTTTGCCTGAGGCTGGTGACGAGTCTTTCGTCAGCTCTTCTTCTCTCAGGGTTTTCAATGGCTATCCTCATTTTCTGGATCTGGGCCCGGAGGGCTTCATTTTCTTTGTTCAACCAGTTTCTTTCCCTTTCAGCAGCAACAGTTTGTAAAGTGTTTTCAAATTGAGCTCCCTGATCTGGGCCTCCAGATTACTTATTGTAGCCCGATAGTTGTTTTCCTTCTCTAACCAGATCCAATGTTCTTGTGTCTGCTCAGTAAAATGCTGCACGTGAGGTCTTTTCGCAGGTCGCTCTGGTTCTTGGTGCTCTCTGCCTCTTCTGCCATACCAAGAAATGTAGGCGGGCTCCACTTCCCCCTTGGATAAATTTCTTACCCGAGTCTGAGGTTCTAAAAATCTACACTCGTTCCAGATTTGACGGACCCTGCCTTCAGGAAATGCAGCTCTCGGACATAACTCAATGGCTTGTTGGCTTATGTCCTCATCATGTGGAACACCCTGTTGTCTTCCCAACTACCGTAAGACTCGATACGGGGCATATGGCTGAATGCTTCGCAGATCCATTAACAAAAGATAGCACATCTCAGCAGACATATTGATAACCTCGCCGACAGGGAGCCACCCGGATGTCCACTCGATTCGGTCGACAGTCAATGAAATCAAATGTGAGTGCTTGGCCTCTGTGCCCTCAGGAAATTTGTGGCCCTCTACCCGAGAACCATGTTCTTCGATAATATTCAAACTGGTTAAGCTGTAGTTCATGTAGCCTTGGTGGTGACAGAGGTGCTCGATCATCCAAATTTGTAGGAGTAGATTGCACCCTTCAAAGAATTTTCCTCCAGACTGGCAAATCGTCAAGGCACGGTAAATCTCAGCTAAAACCAATGGTATATGGGTGCCGTTGGACTTTTTTATCATGAAATCCACCATCCCTACCAGTCCGATATCTATGATTCCGTCACTCCTTGGGCAGATCAAGGTGCCCAGGAATGCTACCGCGAAAGCTAGCCCCCGTCGGGCTTCCCATTTAGCCTGGTCTTTGTGAGTTAGACCAGTGTTGTCAGCTTCATATCCCCGGGGATCTCTGTAACGTTTGTACATAAAATAGAAAGTGCAAAACCCTTCGGATAGGTGTGGGTTCTGGACGTCCCGACTAATGTTCAAAAGATCCAAGAACTTATGTGGAGTTACCGCCCTGGATGCCACCTGATATGACTTCTAAGATTGTCATTGAGACCAGCATACCCCACTATTTTCTCTAGTGTGGGTGTCAACTCAAAGTCTGAAAAGTGGAACACGTTGTGGGCGGGATTCCAAAATGATACTAGAGCTTCGACGATATCCATCCTTGGCTTGATTTTTAGAAGACCAGTAAGTCCGCCTAAAGCTTTCATAGCAGACTTTCGACTAACTTCCCCCAAGTCGCTCCACCACATATGGAGTTCCAAGGGGATTTCCTCGATGGCCTTTAAGGGAATGTTTTCAACTGTGTTCATTCTGCACGTTCATTTTGATAAAAAACCAAAAAAAAATTTGACCGAATGAAAAAGTGTAATTTTTACAAAAGGTTTTGTAATAAAGAAAATGGACCATCTTTGCGAATACGGACCTTCAATACTTCGGGTAGAAAGTTTTAGGGTTTTGTTCGCTAATTGGGTCAAAATTTAAAAAAAACAAACCACAGGCGGCTAATTTTGCAAAAATAGCCTTCCGGTGCCCCGTTTGGGCAATCTGGATTTTTATGCAAGAATGACGTCACCTAATTTTATTTAGGACCATATCTTTTGATTTTGAAAAATAAGGTTGGACCCGATGCTGGTTGCCTACGTATCTCACACCGGTGAGAATCAAACAAGGCATAGTTTGGAAAAATCTTGACTGATTAAAAATATACACCTACTCACTTTGTTTTGAAATATCATTTTTCCTTCTTCATTTTCAGAAAAATTTGGCAGAGTTTCGGGATATTTCAAATACGGGGAGTTTCAAAACCAGGTGAATTTTCTATTCTACCTCACTTTTGGTTTTTCTGTTTCTTTTTTTATTTTTTAGCCGGTAAACACACAAACCGAAATAAATAAATGCATACGTAGCAGGTAAGATGCATCAGGATAGTCTTTCATTTCAGGTACACCTGTCCTAGATGGACCCAACCTCTGTGTTGAGTCCCCTAAGTCAAAAATGCACGTGATGCAAATAATCGTTCCTACTAGGGACCCGTCATGAGGTTTTGTTATTCTAAGTTTGAATCCTGGGGCTTTGTTCTAGACCAGGCTTACCCGAGCGGACAACTCGAGCCAAGGTCGGGGCAACGTACTGGGAATACAGAAGCTTCACCGGCTTTGCAACTTGTCCGTACCTCGTTCTAAAATTTGGATATGACTCTAACAAAAAAGAAGTCACACGAAGTGCAAACTTCCTGATGATTTAGAAGACTCAGAGAGAAGAAGGGTTTTGGCACAAGTTATATGCAATTCCGATAATCAAAGCGGTAAATTTGGAAATTAGCACATCAGGTTTAAACACGTAAAATCAGATAAGGAAAGCCAAAACATAACAATTGTATAATTTTGAATTCTTGAACCATGAACCAGAGATTCTGGGTTCGATTCCCCAGCGGAGTCGCCAGAGGTGTCACACCTCCTTTTTAAACTACCCGTGATTAATGAAGGGTAATAAGGAAGTTTTTCCACTTTAAGTGACATTATTCGGATTTGGGATTTATTATTATTATTTTTCAGAGTCGCCACCCGGATTTTTGACGATGTTCCGGGATGCTGTTTTAAAAAGAAAAATCCCAAACCGAGGAAATTTTGACTCTGGTTTAAGTTGTCTGCGACTAGAAATCTGAGTAAGGAATTCTGTTAACCCGGGATAAGGTGTTAGGCATTCCCGAGTTCCGTGGTTCTAGCACGGTCTCTTAACTATTAATATTTGGCCTAAATTATCTGATTATTTACATATTTTAGCCTATTGTGCATTTAACATTTTAATTTTTAACCGCTTTTAGTATTTTATGGATTTATCTTGAAACAAGTCACGATGGCGTGCACTTGCTTACTTTTTGGACACATTATAACTATGCCACATGAAATGCACCCGCAATTACAACATGTGATTTTTATTATAATTTGAAGTTAAAGACGGGAACATGAGTTATCGCGCCCCTAGATTACTTAGTCAAGACTATGGTAGTGGCAGTTTTATAATGCCTATTTGAGGCGATGTTTGATTATTCTTTATGTTTTCTATTTTTGAAAGAGCGTTTTAGTTTAAGATTAATTAGGACGTTTATGGATTTATCTTAAACAAGTCATGATGGCGTGCACTTGTTGTTTTTGAGCACACGGAAAACACGTCACATGAAATGCACGCGTGGTTGCTATTTACATTTTGTTAATGTTTGGAGTTGAGGGTCGGAGGCATGAGTTGCCACTCCCGAGTGTAGAATATGGTAATTTTGGTACTTCCTATCGAAGCTCAAACTAAAAGAAGTATTTTTCTGCCAAGATCAAATTTTCTATCCTAAGGACAAGATTCTTGGGCTATGGCCATATTTTAGCCCGATCTATCATTTAACTCTTTGGCCAATCCTAATTACGACTAATTTATAGGGAGGTCACTAGTTTAGGAAATTCGACTAAGTCTTAATGATCTTTACTTTTTAGTTTGATGAATAAGTAGGGAACATGGTAATCAAAATACATGTTCATTCATACATACACTTATGAGCATAACACAACATGTTTTTCCTGATTTTCCATTTTTAGGCAGCCTAAACATAAATCTAAAACACTCATTAATTCTGAAATGGATTGGCAAGGTAAAATGACGCTACTTTCAGAACTTTTATGATTTCTAGAAAAGATCGAACCACATGCAGTCTTATTAATTTTGAGACAGTAATTCTTACCAATTTTAAACAGCCTAATCTCATGTTTCTAAAGGCTTAAAACTCACACATATGTATACATTGATTTTCACAATTTATAAGACACAAAATGGACTGAAGATAATCTACTGACTTTATTTATGTCGAAACTCTAACTGAATTTTGAAACAACTATTTTTCGAGATCCAGCGAAGTGTTTTTATAAATCTCACATGCGTTCTTTGCCTAATGTCATTTTCAGAATAGGTAGAATGTAAATTCGAATTTTAGGAACATGAATAAAACTGAAATTAAGTGTACATTCCAGTCCTAAATTACATTACAATGAGAGCTAAAAATCGATACAGGGGAATTATAACTTGACTGCTGTTGTACATTTTCCAAATGAAAGAAACTGAAATAAAAATTCCAACTAATTAGCTGACTCGAAGCTCCCTTGAGGCCTCTCATTCAAGCTTTCCCTTTGTAATATGTAGAACACCCCAAATCATTAGGTATTATGCAATCATTGGAACCAAACTGACCATGAGAAAGTCATTCAAATCCTGATGATGCTTATGTTTATCTGTTCCAAGAACAGAATCATTTATGTAACCGTTAGGCATTTTAGAGGATGAACCTGGCCATTCAGAGGTTCAGATTCCTCAACTCTAATGCCCTTTTAACTACATACTTTGTACCTTTTTGAAGGGTAAACTTCATCCAACCATGATAATGTTTGTGCACTCATCATGGGGTGAGTTTGATTATTAGGGAATCAAACTCATATAACCTAGTGCAAATTACCCTAATATGCTAAATATAAAATTAACATCTAACTACCAAATGCAAAATGTATTGACAAAAACTTAACAAATAATCAAACTAATTCCAGGAATTGCATACATACATTCAAATAATAGTAACCTTACTTCAGTTTTTATATCAAGAATGGAGGAGAAGAATATTCAGATTCATACAAGCTTAAAATAAACACAACACAAGTCAACAATTTCGTCACAATTAATTTTATCTAAAGGTTCACTGTTACATACCTTTAAAGAGGAAAAAAAACTAGAAAACCCAGGAAAAAACCAAGCAGTCCAGCAAGAATTAACCCAGAAATCTTGAGTATGAATGTTTGACGAAAACTCCCAGAAATCAGAAATCCAAAAAGAGAAGATAGCAATTGAACTAGGCCATCTATTTCTGAACTTGTTTTCAAAAAGGAAATCAGATTTGTTCTCTTTTCTAATAATACTTTTCTTTATGAAAAACTTTTGTTTTCGAATGGAAAGTATCTCTGTCTTTTTCAGCTGCTAGAAGAGAGTCTTTTTCATAGTGTCCACCAAAAAAATCTCCTTTAGACTAAGGGGAGGGGGTCTATTTATAAGATATTTGGGAAAGGGATATTGTTTGGAATGTTCCCAATCCAAAAGCTGAAAATAGTACAAAATAGTACATAGGTCAGTTGTCAACCTAATCTTTGGGATAGCTGCCCGTATTCTAGAACTTTCCTACCCATTAAAAGACCTTTTTACCCTTAAAATCTGACTTCCTAATATACATTACCTAATTTTCCTCATTTAATCAAGGGAATTGGGTGAGAAATGTAGGGAAATGGGGGAAAAGTTCCCCAATCGAATTTTTGAGTTCTGATCGAGTTTTAGGCATCATATTTAGATAATTTTTGGACGAGTGATCTCGTGAGTGAATGGGTGTTCCAAAATTGGTAACTGTTGGTCCCAAACCACACACGCAAGTATACGTGGTCGTATCAAGTAATATAATGTTAAATCGAATGTCGAACCCATAGGGACTTGCTTAAACTAATTATTGAATCACTCTAATTGCTATTTAATCGAGCCAAAATAAAATCCAAGAATAGAACTGATTTATATTATGATTATATGAACTAATTATCAAGTAACAAGAATATTGTTGTGTATTCAATAGAGACAAATATTCCAGGGTTGTGATCATTTCACCATTCATATTGCATTCTAATTAACTCTCCCTTTCATATAATTCAGTCATGGTAGCTAATTAATCGTTAATTGCTCTCGTAGCCTTCTCCCGAAGTACTACTCGCCTATTCTCAATAGATTAAC